>VDFB02219525.1:0-23172 GCA_007258455.2 Sequoia sempervirens
TGCTTCTTCAGTTTCTTCTTCATCGATAATTTGTGCCTCAAACACACCAGAGCACGTGAGAATATCCAGAATTTGTTTATCATCGTCGAACACTTGGAAATTCTTTATGTTGTCAAGAATTTCTAGGGTTGAAACCAGTTCCACTGTGAATTTCTTTAAACCTTCCATAGCTAATGGTTCCAATGAACTAGCAGCTTGTGCAAGAGAGTTAGCGACTGGATTCTTGGACCTGTAGACTAGCTTTATGTTGAATGCATCAAAACTTTCTAAGAGGTTCCATACTCTGTTACAGTTGTGGCCTAACCTTTTGACGTGACAAGCAAACTGCTTCCTTACTTGGCGAACCACGATGTCAGAATCCCCAAAGGCATGCACAATCTTGGCTCCCTTCTAGATTGCAAGAAGCAACCCATGAATCAAAGACTCGTATTCAGTAACATTATTGGTACATGAGAATTGAAGCCGATAGGCACCCAAATAAGCTTCTCCAGTCGAGCTAATAAGTTCAAATCCTACTCCATTGCCTTCTTCGACTTTGATCCATCGAACCTCAGGGTCCATACTTGATCTTCTATGGGAGTGCTGGGAATCTGAATGTGTGCATCTTCTTGATTGTATACCTCTGAAACTTCTCTTTCAATTCTTGGCTAAGTTTTATCGCCTTTTACAAGTTATTTTATTAAAACATCCTTTTCTTCATTTATCTTGTGATGTTCTTCCTATATTGAGGTCTGCGGAACGAGCCTTGCAACTTGCTCCAATGCCACTTTGCACATGGCACAAGTGACCTCAGAGTGAAAGGCCTCATGAATTCTGCACCAATTTGGGAGCAGCAAATTCCTGATGGAGGCATCTTTACCTAGCTCTATTTCTTGTTTCACACTATTTAGGACAAAATCCCTAAAATTTTCAAATGTTCCTCCACTTTCACTATCACTTGAGTCATTTTTGACCAAAAATTCAGTGGAAGCAGTGGCATCTTCTAAAATCTTTGCTTCATTTGAGCTCTACAACATCAATACTTCTTGTTGGACAGGCCTATATGAGCCTAAATCAGTTTCTACAAACATTATTTCATTACCTTCACTATACTCAGTGATCATCAATTTAATCCTGGGTGTGCTAGCGATCTTAATCTGATTCGGGACTCCTCTCCACAGAAGCCACATGTGGGAGAAATCTATTGCAATATATCCATTCAGCTTCCGTGCCCAATCTCTGCTTAACAACATGCCATATCCATCCAGTATATCAACTACTGATATGTCAATGCAGCTCTGAATTCGGGGATCGGCTGACAACTATATATGAATGTTATTTAATTCATCGACAACTGGAACTTCATTTTTGTCTAGCTGGGTCACCTTCTTGGTAGTTTGAAGTGGTACTATACCCAATCTTTGACACACCTTTAGCGACATGATGTTGTTGGAAGCACCAGAATCAATCAAACAGTTGTGCAATAATTTCCCAAAGATTCTAACTGATACCAAGAATGGGGCGGGCTCATCTTTCCCCTGGTAAAATACCATTGGTTTCTTTCTTTCCTCTGGTATAATATTATTCTTCTCATTCTTTTTATCCAATGGAATTTGATTGTCTTGGGAAAAATTTTGTGTTTGCTCCTGCTTGTGCTCTGTGGGCAAATTGAATCTAACTTTCCTCTTATCTTCATTCTTTAGCTTCTTAGGCTCGCTTGAGGATCCTTGTACCATCCCTACAAAACCTTGAGACTATTGTGGAGTCTCCCAAATGTTGAATGGCGCGTGAGGCACCTCTTCTACCATATTTTTGCTCTGTTCAGGATGAGACTGTGTGTTCACGGGAGGATTCCTTGATGAACTAGCTTCTTGGGGCGCATTCTTCACCATAGGCATTTCATATAAACTTCCCAGGATGGTATCTCTAACCTCTGAAATATTCATTAACTCGTATAGAGGAAGGCTAACCTTTATCTTCTTAACTTCATCCAGCACATAGGAACTCAACCTCTTCATATCATCTCTCAGAAGATTTTCTTTCTGTGGGCATTGCATTAGGTGGACAGACTGCTAAACAGTCTGTTGCCCATTTCTATTTTGCATCATACCTTGCTATCTATACTCTAGAGAATCCTTGGGTATAATTGGATTATTACTAGCATTAGGATTCGGTGGAGTTGCATAATTATTCAGAGGAATTAATGAATTCAAAGGCTCTTTCTGATGGTAAGTCCTCTGATACACTTTGGGGGTTCCTCCGGATGTCTGAAATGCTTGTACCTCTCTTCTTCCTTCTACCATAACACTATCATTGAGAGGTGGGAAAATGTAATTATCTTGACCAAGAGGCTCCTCTGAAAAACTATCCTAAACTTTTGAATATACTTGAGCCTCTGAATAAACTTGAGCTTCTTCTATTTGATCTTCTGGCATCCCCACGGGACCATTTGTCGAAGCTGGTGGAAATCTATGATTAATAGATGGCGGCAGGTAACTCTAGTACTCAGGTGGTACATTAACATCTTCTAGAATCAACGCCTGGTCATACCGTTGCATTGGGACAATCTCATATCTAGTATTCAGAGGATTCTTAGTACCCTCTATATTCTTTACTTCTCTTTTGAAAATATCAGCAGCTACTTGAAATTCATGGCACTGGAGTTCTGAGTGCTGATTTGTGTTATGAAGTATACACCATCCCGACATGGCTGCCTCAGCTAAGAAAACTCTATTAGCGGGATGATTTTCTGGAGGTGGTGGGTTATCTAACGGTGATGGAACTGCTCCATTATTGGGCCCTGTATTCCAGGACCTCTTCTGATATCCTTGATTGTTATTTAGAAACCCATGACTACTTTCTTGATGGTGTCCTTAGTGGGCATCCTGATGATGTAGAGGATTATTCTGATATCCTTGATTGGTATTTTGATGCAGTTGGTAATTCTTTAACATGGACTACATCTGATTGTTTTGATTTCTGAGGTAGGTTACCTCAGTTGATAGCCTTTTCATTTGCTCTACTAACTCTTTCATTTCGTCTTTATCCTCTTGAGTCCTCGTCAGTGGTACTGTATTCTGGAGTTAGACAGGCTATGTCACCTGAGTCTAGGAAAAAGGTATCCTAGGATGGAGAACCAATTGATTAGATGGTTTCTGTGTTTGGCTAGCTGGCTGAGGAACTGGATTCAATGCTGGAGTTTGCTGGTTCCATGTTGAACCAAGCATCTGCATCTGATTATTTGTTGTAGCTAGGCCAATGTATAATGAGGGCCCAATTATGTTCTGCCCAAAACCTTAACTCACTTTGACAGATTTAGCATAAGCCTGATTCATATTAGCCGGAGTGGGGGGAGATTTCACAAACATTGCATTCAAGGGATCCAAGGCCGAATAGTAGTTCTCCCTAGCATCAGGAACAACGTAGGGAGTACGTAGCCTTGTGAGAGCCTTCTGAAATCTATTGTTGAATGCGTGAATGGTTTCTTTGTCTTGCCTTCTCACTTCTGTAAATTGGCAGAAAAGTTCCATAGGAGTAATAGGAATACCAAACTTTCCAATGAAGGCATCCTTCATCTATTCCCATGTCCTTATAGATCCAATTGGCAAATGAATAAACCAATGATGAGCTTCCTCTCCCAAAGAATAAGGAAAGAGTCTGCAAGCCACGTCTGCATATGCAATCTACCTATTGCGTAGGTGATCCTCGAACATCTTAACATGGTCCTTGGCAGTACGATTGATATCATGGACTTCAAACTTAATGTAGAAATGTTAAGGATTCTTTGTCATGGTAGTCAATGAATTCAAGTGGAGACGGGTTAGTGACCAACCAAGTAGCACCATTTGGAATGGGCTGACCTCCTGGTTGAGCCATTGCTTGAACTGGTTGTCTCCTTTGATAAACAACAACTTCGGTTGGCTGTTGGTGAGGTGTAGTAGCCTGAACTAGTTGTTGTTGTTGAATAAACACTGGTGTAGTAACTTGGACTGCCTTTGGTTGGGAAAACCTTAAAAATCTTGGTGGAGTTCTGAACAAACTTGAAATCTCTTCTTCGCTTTCTTCACTTGACTGAACTCCTTCGTTTGGTAAAATTTCCTCACTTGAATGACTTTCTTTCTTCTTTCTTGCTCGAGTAGGTAGTTCTAATTCCACAAACTCCTTGGATGAATTTGGCGTGGACCTCAAAATTCTTTTCAACTTATTTGGAGAGAATGAACTGATGCGATCCAGGATGTAGTTGATTATTGGCAAGGTGTAGGGGCAGGAGCGAGTGGTTGTCTTTGATTCAGCAAGTCTCTTTCAATTGCAACTTGAATCTTAATAGCCTTTTCTTCTTCCTCTTCCAACACAAAGCAAGTTTGCATATACTGAGCATAGTTCTCCTTTGTCCTCCACGCGAGATTGTTCAAGCCCAAGAAAATGTCTTCTTGATCGTCGTTAAACCCAAAATTTGGCTGTAACACTGGAAAGATCTATTTATGCGGTAGCACCATCTTGACTCATGATATTTCCTTCTCCAATGAATTTCTTTTTGATAAAAATCCCTTCTTTACTTGAATGTGGTTGTTAACTGCAAGGAAACCTTGGTGGCCCTCCTTCTAGCGCCAATTTCCTGTTGATGTGATTTTTATGACCACACCAATTAGCAGAACAAAGTTTTATGAAGGCTACTCCATTCTCTCTTGATCAAAGTATTACATGCGCTAAGATTGAAACAAAGTTCGCATGTTCAACTCCAAGGTTCCGAAATACTTGGAATACCCTCAGTTGGTTTGATGTGAATTGTTGTTTTTACGAGGGGACTTACACAATTGTTCAAGACACTTGTAGTTAACAGTAGATGGATGATTTGAAGGGGATTTTGCGCGTATGATTTGGCGTTGAGGTATGAATTTTCCTAAAACTAACTAAGAATGTGAAGAATGTAAATAAGTGTACAGCCTAAGAAGTTTATGTTCTATTCTAAATATGGGACATGGGATCAATCTCAATAGCTTCAACCAAACTCTGTTTCACCTCACGCTGGATAGCTTACACAAAGTAGGTGAAATCTTCAAGGGAATAGCAAGAAATTTTCAAGTTACAACCCAATATCAAGATACCATCAAAATGATGCATACCAAGGCATGAGCTACAACTGAAGTTAAGTTTATGAAATGCTCCAATAGACCATGCAAGGAAAACTTGTCGTCAGCAAGCTGCTAGTGGTATGGAATAAAACAAAGTTGCCTTGATCAATGCCACAAATCCATAGCTACTATCTACTTGTATGAAATGAAAATGCTAATCTTAAACTACTTTACGCTACTTTATGCTACTTGGAATTGAAGGGATGAAGAAACCTTGCTAGCTATCCATAACAAAGACGAATTTCACCATCAATAAAAAGATCTTCTATTATGAAAGTGTTACACAACAATCTCTTACAAAAAATTTCAAAGGAAAACTTTCCTTCTCCTCCAAACTATGCTAAGCTATCAAATTATCTCTCTAACAAAATGTCTACTCTCTAATGTCTCCTCTAATTTGATCTCTATTCTAATGAATTACAAATGAGGGGGACTCCCCCTTTTATAGATGGCCTAGTCCAATGGATGGCTCAGATTACAATCAAGAGAATGGCTAAGATTAAGCCACCTCAGCCCTAACCCTAAAAACTGTCAGAATAGGGAGTGGTATATTAAATGAATCAAAGATTCCCACTCACTCCCAAAATAGTATAGGCAATTAAAGCCCACAATCAGTCTTCTAGAAGATCATCATTCATAAGTGCATTCCCATTCTCCTTTTTCCTAGCTGCAAACCCAATGAACCTAGCAAGTACAGCCTCGATCTCCTGAACCGAAATAGGTGGAATGCAATCAAGTTGGAACTCTAGCACCGTGACTGACTGCTCATTCTGTGTGTGGGATTTTCTCCAAGCAACTAAGGCATCATGTGTATTTTGAATCAAGTTGGAGAAAGTAGAAGTGTTTTCAAAGTCATCCTACACAAAGGTCTTCACCTCCAAGAAGAAAGGTGCCAGCCTACTCCTCAAATTATCAATAGTCACCTCATTAGGATTCAACCATCTAGCAAAGATAGCCTCCAAAGTATTCAGGACTCCATCAACAATATTCATCATAGCCTTCCTGACTCTAGCTGAATTTTCCTGTGCTGCGTCAAAGAAACCACGCCCTGTGATTACTGAAGAGTACCATCTAGAAAATTTGTATCTATCATTCTCCTGAATGACTCCATCAATCAGCATCTACAAACGAGCATGCCTCAATGCCTCTAGACGTTGAATAACTTTGCTCTGATAAACAGAAGCATCACCCCAAGCCTGATCAACTGCCTCCATGCGTGTCGTGATGCTGGAACTTGCTAGAAAGCACAAGAAAGGTCTTCCATGAACTTTTATGTCTCGACACGAACTCCTATAACCCATTTATCTGCTTCTTGTGCCATCTTTCTCAACTCCAACAAGCCACTAACTGACTCTCTGGATAACTCAGCTAGAAGCTCTATTGTTGGAATCTCCTACCCACAAGGACAAGACAAGTGTTGTACGTATCCTATCAATTTTGTATGTTCTTTCTTCAATTTCTTATACTTTCCTTCCTTCCTAAACAATCTATCCTCTAGTGCCTAATAGGAGTTATCACATTCTTCGACAATCTGTGCACTTGTGGGACATCCTAACTCCAAAGTTGTGACCACATAGTTCTCTGGAACTGCTTCGTCTCGATCACAATCAACTCGTGGCACTTCCATATGAAGGGTATGGGATCCATCCTCATCAATTGATATCTTTGAAAATTTTTGTGCTCTCTTCTTTTGTGGAGGCACGCTAATCTGTTGTGCAGTTTTCGCACACACGCCCTGCTGGAAGTAGGGACCCTCTTTTGCTTCGGTTTTGGTTTTTTGGCCCTTTTTTTTTGAGCTTTTGTCTTACTTAGATATGTGCTTAAATGTTTGTTTTCAATGCCTAAGTGTTTCCCAAGGTTATTCTTTGAAAATCTTAGATGTTGGATGAATTTTGGGCTTTTGCTCGGATTCAGGATTTTCCACCCTGGTTGGATTTTCCCGGATCCTACTTGGACTTCGGTTTTGTACCATGGTTCGGGGATTTTCGATATCCACGGATTTTCGCATGGTCCAAATTTTTTTGGATTCCACCTTGTCATTGGTTTCCCAGGTTTTCTGACTGTCTTATCGATTGCATTAATGGCTTTGTACGTGCTTTGAAGGCTGGTTTTTACTTGATTTTTGAGAACTTTTGTTTCATTATGCTTACTATTTGCCATCTTTTGAGCTGATGAGTGCTTTCTTGCGATTGATTGACTTCATTTTGGGGCATTTGGGCTTGAATTGATTGATTTGGTGGCTATTTCTGTGTGTTCTCACTGCTCTTTTGTGGGCATCATTGGCTTCGTATTTACTAAATTGAGGTCAATTTTGCTTCATATAATGGTATGTGTCTCATTGCCCCGCTTTGATTGAGAATTATAAGGAAATTTTGGGGTTATGAGAGTGACTATTTCATGCTAGGTGTTCATTTTGCATCATTTTCATCCCTTAGGTAAGACTCTCGAACTCACTCTGTCTATCCGTGATTTTGATGAATCAGCTCGAGAGTATTTAGAAACCCTAGTAACGCACTTAACAGCTTGAAACAATCCAAATTCAGAGCTGGCCTATGTGCTAATGGTGGATGGTGGGGTTTGAAACCTAGGGTAGGGCCATGTCTGGTTATTTCATCTTAACGGGCCTGAAACGCAAGAAATACCTATGAAAGGTCCATCCCTGACTTGTCCTGAGTTGAACTTGTGAAATTTGTGATTGATTTGGTGTCTGAGTAAAATCGTGACTATCCGCCCCTTCCGAATTTTCTTTGTTGTGACCCTTTGCAGTCAGGGAGACATCATATCGATTGCCCTGTGTTTCACCGAGAGGCCTTCTTAAGTTCATGACTTCACTCACGATGATTGTCCCTCACACCTATAAAATCTCCTTTGTTGGCCTGGGCAAGACAAGCCCTAGTCACCAGGAGTGTCACAAGAGGCTTTATTAGCGTACCAATACCCATTTGCTTCGCTGAGACATCCGTCCTTCAGTGTGACCTCTTACTGGGCGTATTTCACTTTCATTGAGCTCTATTCATTTTCTTCGCTAAGAAATTCATGCTTCACTTAGACCTTTCGGCGAGATATCACAACTCTTGCCGAGACCCTTGCCTTCGACGAGACTCCTAACATTCGCCAGGACTTCATAGCGAAGCCTTCCTCTCTCATCGAGCCTGGATCTTTTTTGTGGAGACCACATATTGTTAGCCAAAGGTTATGCCGATAGAATTCTATGTCAGCAAAACCTTACAATTTCGCTGGGACCTCTGGTCGAAATCAAGACATTATACCAAAGGCCTTCCTAGGTTCATTTTACTCCATGTGATGTGATATTTCACACCGCTGTCCGGCCGGTTCTATCGCTATTTGGTGAGACCAAGAACATTCACCAAGACTCCTACTCCCTCGACTCCCATTGGTCACATCGAGATGTCTATTACATCACTGGTCGGCAAGACACCGTAGCTTCGCTGGGACCTCATATCGAAAAACTTGAGTCTGGCCGAAGTGATTGTTTAAACTCTGATGGTCGGTGAGACAAGATGAATTCGCCAGGACCTTACCCCAACCACCCTTAGATCATACCGATATGTTTGCTATGTCCCTTTTCACCGAGACATTACACCGAAACCACCCGTCTTGGTGGAACCTATTCTGATGACGTCCTTCGGCATGACTCCCGGAAGTCGCCAAGGCTTCTCGAAAAAATGATTGACTCTTGTAGAAGCCTTCATTCTGGGAATCTCCATTGGTATGGAAATTTTTCTTAACCATGGATGTTCGTCAGGTCCGGATTTCTCTAAAATCCGCTATCTCCTAGATTTCCCAAAAATCCTCTTTGGCTCGTTCTTCGCGGGAATCTGTCTCTGGCGGATTTTCTCGAAAGTTGATGAAACATAAAGGAATGAGGAATGGCATGATGTGTTAGTGATTTTCAATGCATTTTAGGATTTATTCATGCTATCTTATGATCTCCCATGTGGTTCACTGATGAAAATGATCAATTTTAATGGTTAATTAGGTGTTTTCCGTAATTCCGCTGAACTGATCACGCACTTCTCGAATTCTCTTTGGCTCATATTTCGCAGGGTCTTAAAAACTCAAAATTTGTTAGCTACTTATTATGAGACGAACAACACCTGACTATATGAGATGCATTCTGTAACGATGTTTTGACAAATTAACATGACTCCTTTCCTGTGGTTTACTATGATTTTCTATGTTGAGTGCAGTTAACCAAGCAAGGCCCAGTACCGGTTCCTCATTGTCCGATGAGGAGATTGTTGACATTATAAGGTACCTGAGAGTAAGATCACTTTTGTCTGGTCAGAAACCACTGATACAAACGTTGGCCTCTAGGACTATGAAGAGTTTAAAGAAAGGATGGCATTGAAGATCTTCCTCAGGCTAAGAGAATGAAAGAGTCAGGTTTGGCCCATGTGGCCGGTTTCCCTTCAATAGTGCAATGCTATGAGCTAGTCCTTGAGTGCGCCAGACACTATGATCAAGACACACAGAGGATAATTGGTCCACAAGGGAGAGTTATAGCGAATCTTAACCCTATCTCTATCACTCAAACCTTTGACATGCCTAATAGATCTCATGTGGTGGGATTCACCATTGAGGCGGCTCAGGAGTTCTACGATGAACAAACTGTGAAGTCACAACAGTTTATCAATTCCTGGCTAGAGAAGCCCAAGTCACATTATTCTAAATCACAGCTAGTTCATCAAGAGTGTTGGTACATTTGAGAATTGGATGTGCCATGCAATTGTAAGGATGGAACAAGAGAAAATTAACTACCACTGGGCAGGAGTCATCAGCCAAGTAATTCATAAGCAATTGTCTAATGTGTTGTAGACAAAGACCTTCACAATGACCTCATATTTGGTCTATGCCCTGGCTAGGTTCCATCCCTACAGAGGATTGGATACAAAGGGAATCTTCGCACAAAATATTATCTATGAGGTTTACCCCTAGTTGTATTTAGGAAGTTCTAATATAGGAGGGAAAATGATGCATTTACCATGCGTATATAATGCCTACTAAATGCTTCAGAGGCAAAGTACAAGGATTTCAGACCAGGCTAAAGAACTTATCAAGAAATATGGAGCATGGTTTATTCAGTTCCCAACCTTCTCCTACATTCGGATTGATGGTTTCCAGGGGCCCCCATACAGACTTCCAAGGTATCCCACTAATCACATTATATTGTTGGAAGTCACTAGGTAGATCTATGACTTTGATGCCATTGTCAAGAAGGACAAGCATAAGACTGGTTTTGGTAGAGATTTCCCACTAAGGATTGGCACTGGAGAGGTTTATCCTTCCATTGGTTCCACCCAGGCTTCAGAAGAAGAATTGAGTGCTCTTGGCTTGTCTTTCCACTCCAAGAGATCCAGATTTGATATCATAGGTGAGGCTCAAAAGAAGGCTAGTAGAGAATATGGCCATAAGGTTCATTTAGAGGACTACTGGGCCAATTGTGGTGATCAATATGAGGTTAGGAAGAAGAATTTCTCTTAGCTTCCAGTGGATGCAGTCCGATTGTATAACGTAAGGGCAGTGCCTGATCAATTGGGGGATGATGGGAACTTAATTCAGGACCATGCCTATGAAGCAGTAAAAGATAGACCGATTGGTGATATAGACTGGTTAGAGGAGGAGCAAACAGAATTGAAACAATTGATGGATCCATTTATCAAAGTTACCAAGATGTGGCTCAAGCACACGGTATGGGATTTGGAAAATAAGGGAGTAAAATGCACATACAACCTGATGGGAGACTTAGATTCCCACTCCACCTTTGAGGAGTCCACAGGGCAACAGGATCCTAAAGGTAAAGGTAAACTGGACTCTCCTCTCAAAGTCAAGATTAAAGGTGTACAAGAAACAGAGGTCCAGGAAGCAAAAAAATAGAGGAAGCCAAAGGCTAAGAAGAGAACAAGGACTAGGAATTCTGAATAGAAAGAGACTGAAAAATAGAATCCTGAGGCTGGTGATCCTGTGGCCAAAAGAAGAAGAATTATAAAATTGTCAGAGAAGGCTAGCTCCAAGGTTGGGGAGGAAATAGCTACTCCACCAGTGGTGGATGTTGAAAGTTTAGGGGAGAAGTCCAAAGTATATACAAGGAGGTCTAGGACTCCTTCTCCCAGGGACAATGTGTCTAGGACTGACCTACCTCCGGTGGTTTCTCATGAGGAGCAGCATGATGATGTGCCTCCCACTCACGAAGCTCAAGGAAAACCAGGTGAGTTGGAGGATGTTGTGGATCATCTAGATACTGAAGGTGAGGAATTCCATGAGGGTGATCTCCACAATGCAGAGGCAGAAATTGAAAAGATAATGCAATCCCCTATGGTTGCACATGTAGACTCTCCTGTTAGAATTGAAGTAGTTGAATCTCCTCCAAGGGAGGTAGAGGCAGTGAAAGATCCATCACTTGAACAAGAGGAGGAACATGTTGAAGAGGAAGAAAGTAAGATAGATGAGACTCCTGATGAACAGAATTTGAATGAGGAAATAGCAGCAGATCAACAAGAGGAAATGGGGCAGAGCAGAGTGCCATTGGAGCCCACTGTTCCAGAGTGGTTGGACATAGAAATAAAGAGAAAACAGGTAGTAGTGGAGGATAGTCCACCAAATTGGGATGCACTACTAACCAAAATTGGAAAAGATAGAGGTAAGAAAAAGGCTAAGGTGATCTCACGGATTGAGAGAGATGAGGCACATAACAAGGTTGTTCATATTGCTACCCCTGTTCCAAATAAAAATAGAGACGAAGTGGCTGGAAATGATTATAATATACAGACTTTTATTCTTGGGCCTACATCAGTTGAGCAAGATATTGAGGACTATGAAGTCTCCAGTACAGTTATTGTGGATCGATTGAGGAAGGAAATGAAGACCAAGCAGGAGCTAAAGAAAGAGAATGAAAATCTTAGGAAATGCTTTGAGGAATTAATGAAGCCCCTACAGTTCATTAATCCTTCTTCCTCTGCTACAAATCCTCTACCTCAAGAGACCATAATTGAGTTAGAAAAGATGAAAGCTTCCACCCTTGCCACTATGAATTGGTTGAAAGGGGTGCAAGAAAAGAGTGATGAAGCTATTAAGGAAATTCTGTCAACTGGGAAGGATGCTATCATGGCAACTAAATGGTTGAAACAGGTGTTAGCACAAGATAAAGAAGATACAGATCTTCTTCTACAGAAAACCAGAACTATCATGGAGTACACCCAGGACAGGTTGGTAAGTGACGGGATTCTTCCTTCCTCTAGAGTTGTTGAACCATGGGAGTGGTTCAAGGCACTGCAAATTAGGCAGAAGGTGTTGAAAAAGATTTACAAACAGAGGAGGCAAATCGATGACACCCTCAATGGTGTCTATAATGGCTCCATCACCTTCTTTGAAATTATGACAGATGTCACCACCTATTGCAATTATTGACAAATACCCAATGTATAGGGCTTGACTGGGATAAGTCACCAAACACTCAAGGGATGAGATTGCATCCATTGAGAGGCGACTTAGGGTTCTGCTAGTACCACCTGTAGCCGACTTAGATGCAACGTTCTTGAAGCTACATGAAGAGTCAGATCGACGTGGGGATAATAGGGAAGAGAGCTAATGATGGGCTGCGACGCGATTTGTGCTTCCCTATTATCTTCCTGCCACATCGCTCGAGCTATATCATGGGATCCCATGTCGACTTATGGAAATATATTTATCGCTTATTTGGACTAATTTCAGTTTCGCCGAAAAGGTTTTAATGCTGCAAGGTTCTTGGCTGAAATGGGACGGGTCTTCTAGGGTTTCTATTTATTGGGCATGTTGCCTCATTTGTAAAGGGTTAGAAGGTTAGAATTTGTAACCAGAATATAGAGATTAATATAGAGAGAAGTAGTTAGTAGCAAGTTAGCAAGTAGGTATTCTCAAGCAAATGTTGTAACGAACCAGTCTGTTGCTATAGCGGATAATTTGGAATACAAGGGAATGAGACACGTATTTGGTGTTACATTGTTTCATCTTGTCTTGCATGGTTCTTTTGTAGCTATTCAATTCAAAATTGCATTGAGAAGGAAGGTTTAGGTTAGATTTGATCTTCGACAATGCTTGTGGATTCAACATTGAATGTTGCAGAATCCTTCACCCACTTTTCACAACCAACTGATTGTTAGTTGCTTTGCAAAGTTAGCCTGGACTTCATATTTTGTGTGCTTAAGTTCAATTGTGAGGATTTTTTCATTTCAACTGTGATAGGGTTGTTGAAAGAATGCTCATGATTTGAAAATATTAACACCTCAGAAGATTGCACTATTTTCTGTGAGATTATAGATTTATCTGGGTCAAGTAGAGATCAGTTTTGAGGGATTGGTCCATTTCGAGTGTTGGTTACTTTCATTGTTAATCTAAGGTTTAGTATTAAGTTTAGAAATCTCTTTGAAGCCCTTATCTTTTATATTTCTTTGATTATTGGGTTAAATTTAGGATTGAAGTATCAATATATTGTTAAAGCTGATAAATTTTGATTCAGTAGTTTGCTTGTAGTAAGGTCCCATTGTGATTACCAACATTTTCAAGACATTTTACCGAAAGTTGTTTATGAATTGTCAAGACTCGATATTATTAGAGACCTTGGGGTTATCTCGAGGCTTGCCGATAGAGACTTGTCTTTCAAGAGAGACAGGATATCATGTCTTCATCTGGGTAAGTTGTTGTTGCAAGAAAACACCATCAACATGATGTTGTTTAAAACTCTTCCATCTCTATCGATCAATCTCCCTCACTAGGGCTTTTCCTCATCCTATCTCGAGCCAATCGCACAACATGTATAAAAATGGCTTTCTTTGTTCTTGTGCTTCTACTTCTCGGACTTGTTCAACTTCAATATCATTCTGGCGAGGCTCATCGGCCTCAAGTGGCTGAGTATCTCCTAAAACTATATCATCATCCTCTAAAGCCGCCTCTAACTCATGCTGAAACTGAGGGTCGGTAGCAATCTCCTCATCACCCTGCTGATCATTTCTAGTAGGCGCATTAACACTCTAGCCAACCGACTCTCTCCGTGGTGGCTGATTTTCTTTATGTACTTCCTGCACCTGATTCAATGCATTCCTTTGATCAGCAAAAAGAGAAACCTCTTGTATGCTTGGAGAACGTGGTTTCAAAGGGCATGGTGATCTAACTACAACTCTTGAGGCCCAAATGAAAAGGCTCCTATCAAACTGCCCTTTCTTCGAGATTCTGGACCTCGTGTAACTTGTTTTTTCCTGCTAGTGGTGGGTGTCCTATGATCTCCCATCAAATTGTAAGTCAATGCAATCGACCTACTCTTCAATCTACTCACATGCCTGTCAACCCATGCTCTGGTAAATGTCAAGACTGGAATGGAAAGTGTGTCCAAATCAGCAATCTCTGGCTCTGACCAGTCGGGAAGTGGAAGTGGAGTATCTCTCACAGCCTCATAATCTGGATGGAGAACATTCATGTCCTCGCTCACCTGGTCTGGTACTGGAATGACTTCACACACCCTGATCATACTCAATGGCAACCTAGAGAACATCCTCTTCCTGACTTCAGCTTCGTCTGATGCACTAGCCCAATAATCTTCGATATTCGCCTTATGCTTGAATTCTTCTGACAGTATCCACTTGATGTTGCTATGTGGATCATAATGCTGTCTGCTAGTGTGATAGGAAAAGTGGTAAAACTGAAGCTCACTCTTAGCTTCTCTAGCTGACTGTAATGAAGGACACACTTTGTCTGAATTGCCCATGACAATCGGGAACTCAACCCTGGCCTTCTTCTTTCTCTTCTGAATCTTATCATAGGCAACTAGTTGCCTAGATATCTCTAACATTAAAATCCTATTGGTTGGGTACTTAGGCAGCCTCTATGGATATGAAAAAAAACCTTGCAGCCTGATGTAAGAAAACTTCGGAAATTGTATAAACCAGCACCCATACCTTTCTATTAACTCCTGAGCTTCCCTCGAGATCCTATGATGCATACGCTCCTGAAGCGATCTCGTGATATGCATGGTAAAAGTGTCATTGACACGCTTGTAATGGGTAGTGCTTGTCAGGTGCAACTGCGAACAAGCCTCGTGGATTTTGAATTGATGAGAGCCACAACCAATTGGCTCCTTGTATGAAATTCCTTTGTATCTCATCATACGAGCCAACATGTAAATAAGGTAGGAGCCCATGTAGAATGTCTTTGTTCTTCTCAAACTCAGGAGTTGCTCGTGCAAATTGTCACTAATCATCGCATCCCAGTCAATGTACTCCTTTGCTTCCAACACGAGGTTGATGTAATAGAACATCCACAACTCAAAATAAAATCTTGGCAAACCCAACTCCACCTCCTGGCCAAAGATCACAATCGTCACAAAGACTCCGCCTAAGTACTAAGGACATAATTTTCCTAAGAGGCTTTGTATGAGAGAGGACTTAGAGTTGCCCATCTAGTGAGTATTGATCGCCTTTATACATCTCGAATGTAGAAGCATACATTCAATCGTACCGCTCTCATGATTTGTAAATCATCTTCTTGTGTACTTGAATCCCAAAAGCTTCGCCAATAGCTGCAAGAGTGAGGTTGGCAAACACTTGACCATCTGGTGACATAATTGATCTGTGGTTAGTCTCATAACAGTTGGCGCATTCCATCATTAGCTCTAAGCACTGAATAGCTAGTAGTGGAACTACCTAACTACATAAACCACTTCGAATGATTTGTGTGAAGTGATTGAAGGTTGGTGACTGCCAATCCCCAGCATCCGATTCTTGAAAGTCTCCAAGTTGAAAGAGCCCAAATTCGTGTCAGCAAGTTTGGCCAACTTCGAAGTAAACTTTGACTCCGGCATGAAAGGCTTGCTCAGCTTCTTGATAACAGCTTGCCTGGATGCACCATCGTTGTCCTTGCTAGTTGTTCTTGCTTCAGCCATCCTACAAAACAATAAACAGCCATCAGTAAATAACTTAGAAAATAAATAAAATATCATGCAGGGGCTGCCAGTCGATTTTTTAAAACTTTGAGAAGTTGCAACATCATATCTCATTTGCAAACCTCACTTCTCTTTCTACAAATTTCGAACTGTCAACACTTAGAAAATTTCTAATCAAGCTTCAGCAACTTCACTTTATAGAAAATCGTCCAACTTCACTTCAGCAATTGAACTTTTGTAAATTCGCACTTCTTCAACTTCAAACAACTTGGCAAGCTCGCACTTTACACTCTTAGCAACTTCACTCACTTCAAGTCGTGCCTTTTTAGTTTCAACAATATTTTCTTTCAAAACAACTTTCAGCAATGTTCTCTGCAACTCCAAGTGACTTAGAGCAAAAATCGAACTTCTTCAGCAACTCCAGACATAGACTTTAAAACTTTAGCTTCAACCACCTTACTTCAAGTCATCCCTCTTCAACAACCTTCGGCTTCAGCGATCCTCTTCAACATTCAGCTTAGTGCAACTTCAAGCTCCAAGAAAATTTGAACTTCTTCAACTGTGAAAATGATGAATGAACTTTCAGCTCTTATAGCAAAATCAATTTCTAGAAGGAGGCTAAGTTTAGCCAGTACATTAAATCTCCACTACTTCTCTTCAAGAATTTGAATTTCCCTCTCTTGGTATCTGCAACACTTGTCACCCAACGCCTGGAATCTTGGCCTTCTATAATTTCAACTTTGACTGGCACATTTTAATTCACTTTTGAAAAATATTTACTTTAAATTCACCTTTTAACAAATTTTACTCACCAGCCAAGGCTCTGTCACTCAACTTTGAATTTCATTTACCTCTGACTCTGAAAAATTCATCCTGTGAAGAATTCAATCAAAATTGTCTAGGCAACTCACTTCAAATTCATCATCTGGAAAATTTTATTTTGAAAACGCCTCTTATTCAATTTGCCTTAGAAAATTTTAAATTTTCCCCTTAGGAAAATTCATAATTCAAGCACCAATTAAATTCTTCATCCTGGAGGCCTTGGCAAAGTGTAGAAGACATGGAAATCAACTTCTCATCGAAGATCTTCGATACCCAGAAGAAAATTTTCTTCAAAACTTGTCGAACTCATGGGTATACAATGAACGGGTTCATTTAATTTTCTTGAAGTTTGAACCTTAGAAAAAATAATTTTTAATAATTTTAATCCCGTTCTTCAACTCTATGAGGGCTTTGTTGCTCTGACTTGAAAATTTTTAATCCATCTTGCAATGCCAACATTCTCTGACTTCACCTCAGGCAATTCATTCATGCTTTAGGAAAATTTTATCACTTTACCAGACTTAGGTGTGATTTTCCTAAGGAAGAAAATATTTTGTGCCGTAGATAAATTTTTAAATTACTTAGCATTTTTGAATTTTGCCTTAGAAATTTTATTCAACTTCATTCATCTTGCCTATGTGAAATTTTTGTTTCAACTCATTTAGAAATTTTTTATTTAAAATGCCTCGAGTGTATCTTGTATGTCATGAAGAAAATATTTTCCTTTCTCAACGCCCAACATATTCATCTTCGTCACCTTATAGGCTTAGCATTTCCAACACCTATCAACACTTACACCACCTTAGGTGCATTTTATATATCATGGAGAACACCTTAAATTTCAATGCCTAGTACTTATCTCCCCTTTCACTTTAGGCACATTTCACACTTGAAGGGGATATTCAACGCCGCCTGTGACCTTTTCTTCTTCTTGGCGCATTTGAGAGGGTGAGAGGGATGTTAACTTTCAATGCCCAACATGTGACCCTTGAGCTTCCTTGATTTTGTCCTTACATGCCCTCATTTGGGCGCATTTTAGCATGTATGGAGGATGAAACTCTCAACGCCTTTGCTTTGACTTTTCCTCTTTGCTAATCTTGGGCACATATCTTATAATGTGAAGGATGGGCGCATATTTGGTGTCATGAAGGATGAAACACCTTCAACGCCACCTTGTGACCTTTGGGCTTCCCTCTTTTGTCTCTACATGCCCTCATTTGGG
The DNA here is from genome assembly GCA_007258455.2 of Sequoia sempervirens. Taxonomy (NCBI): domain Eukaryota; kingdom Viridiplantae; phylum Streptophyta; class Pinopsida; order Cupressales; family Cupressaceae; genus Sequoia; species Sequoia sempervirens. The sequence continues at coordinate 18,086 of VDFB02219525.1, forward strand.
CACATTTTGCTTGTGTAGAGGGATTTAACCTTGGGCACATTCTCTACATGATGAAGGATAAACATGTTGACTTTTGACTTTCTCTAGCTTGGAGTGACATGGGCGCATTTTAGCATGTGTACAGGATGGGCACATTTTTCCTATGGTGAAGGATAAAATTTTTGACTCTTTGACCTTCTTTGAAGCATGGGCGCATTTCTTAGGTGGTGAGGATGTAGTTTATGCCTTAGAATATTTTGCTATCAACCTTGCTTGTGAGGGCGCATTTTACCCCTGGAGGTGGACGAAGCTTCATACATAATTTTTTTTTATGTTTCTTCATCCTGTGAGGAGGGCGCATTTTCAAGGTGGTGGAGGATGAAATTTCATACTTAGCCATTTTTCCTTTGTCTTCGTGAGCTTCTCCATGCCCTGCTATAAATAGTAAGTCCTTTGATTTTCATATCTCAAAGGCTCAGATTGCTTTGAAATTTTGAACACTGGATCCTCATGACTCCGTTAGCCTGTTGACACTGCTATTCTGAGTTGGCCTGCTATTTTTAGCCCATTTCTGAAGGTGGTTTTCTATTTATAGTAACTGCCTACTTTTGATACCTCCACAACTCTGATTGACTTGAAATTCGAATGACGCGCTCCTCACCACATGACCTGCCCGCTAACATCGGCGCCTGTTGCTGACTTTCTATTTTTAGCCAATTTCTGAAATGACTTACTATAAATAGTAAGTGTTTTGTTTGCCTTCAAATTTTGCCAACGGATAGCCTGAAAGATGGTGATCGTGGTGGTATACACTGGTTTTCAGAAATTCTGACCTTTTACACCTCTTTTTGGGTCCCGAAGCTGGAAACCCTAATTTTACCTGCATGCATATCAAATGACCTTTATTTTTCCTCGTTTCTATTGCATTGCGATCAGTTTGTGATTCTGAAGTGCTAGGAGGTAGCTGCCGGAATGCATCTGCTAAAAATAGTAAGTTCCTGAATAAGTGATTATCTCCATTTGCATGTCATATCACTGCGAAGCTCTCGAAAAACCCATAAGGAATATGTAGACATGCAAATAAAACCCTGACATGCAAACCCTAAAAATAGCCTTGGAAGGTTGAAGTCTAAAAGTCATTATCTCACTTTACATGTTACACCATCGTGAAGGTCTCTGAAAACCTAGAAGGAATCCTCAGACATACATTGAAAAATTCTGCATATAGGACCTGAAATTTTCTTTAGAAGCTAGACTGCTAAAAATAGTAAGTTGTCTGTTTCGGCTCAAATTTTGCCAATGAGCAGCGTGATGTGTTCTGGATGTAGTGTGACTGTCGGAATTTCAAGAATGCTGAAGAAACGCCTGGAATCACACACTTACTAAAAATAGTAAGTTGTCAGAATCTGATGAAATTTAGTTGAGATTCTAAAGGAAGCATACTAACAGCAACGTTAAGTTATGTTTTCAGTTTATTCACCTCATTCGACATCAGATTGGTTGGAAAGTACAAACCCTAATTTCCAGACTTGGCCAAAATTTAACACTTAAGCTCACAGACGGGCACGTCCCCAAAAAGACAGGCATCATAAAAGAGAAAGACGGAGAGAGAGACAAAAACCAAAGCCAAAAGACCAGAATGGAGCAAAAATTAGGGGTCCCCATCTTGAATGGGGCAATGTGTGAAAAAGGTCACAACAAGACCTAAAGGTAATAATATCATTGGTACTAAGTGGGTTTATAAAAACAAGTTGAATGAAGATGGAGAAGTAATTCAGAACAAGGCCAAAATTGTGTGAAAATGATAATATGCTCAGGTTGAAGGTATTGATTTTGAAGAGAAATTTGCTCCAGTAGCAAGATTGGAAGCTATAAAAATGTTTATGGCTCTTTATACATTCAAGAATTTCAAGGTTTATTAGATGGATGTCAAGTATGCATTCCTAAATGGGTAGTTAATAGAGGAAGATTGCATTGAGCAACCAGAATGCTTTTAATGCTTAGATAATCTGGATTTTGTGTGCAGATTGAAGAAAGCTTTTTATGGACATAAACAAGCTCCTAGAGCTTGGTATTCCTCATTGGAAAAAATATTTGCAGCAACAAGGGTTTCAGAGAAGCAATGTAGATAGAAATTTATATATAAAAATGGAAGATAGTAAACTGTTAATTGTTCTTGTCTATGTTGATGACATTATCTTTGGTGGAAGAAGTGATAACATGTGTAGGGAGTTATAGAATGCAATGTAGAGTGAGTTTTAAATGTCAATGCTCAGTGAACTATCTTTCTTCCTTGGTTTACATATTTCCTAATCAAACAAAGACATATTCATTTCTTAGAGCAAGTATATAAAGGAAATGTTGAGTAAGTTTAAGATGGAAGAAGAAAAACCTATTGGTACACCAATGGTTACAAGATGTAAGCTTAGTAAGGATGATGAATCTGCTCTTGCAGAACATACCTTGTATAGATCTATGATTGGCAGTTTACCATATGTGACTACATCCAAACCATATATAATGCAAGTTGTTAGAATGGTAGCTATATTTTAGGTGGCACCAAAGGAAACTCATTTCAAAGCAGTAAAGAGAATATTCAAATATCTAAAGGCTACATTGAATTTTGATTTGTGGTATCCTAAGAGTGAAAATTTCACTCTGACTATTTATACAAATTCATATTGGGTTAGGAAGAATAATTTATCAGAAGAGTACAAGTGGTGGAGCATTCTTTCTTGGTGACAGTCTTGTGTCCTAGTTAAGTAAGTAGCAAGATTCAATTTCCTTACCTAAAACAAAAGTAGAATACATTGCGACAACTTCATGTTGCACTCAAGCACTATGGATTAAGTGAAATCTGAAGGAGATGAAGATTGATTTTGATGAACCTATTTCTATTATGTCACATGATAATACCAGTACTATAAACATCTCCAAAAAATTGGTAATGCATTCAAGGACAAAACATATTGCAATCAAGTATCATTTTATTAAGGGAGAAGGTTGTAGAAAAGGAGGTGAAGTTGGACTATGTTGAAAGTAAGGAACAAGTAGTAGATATTTTCACAAAACCACTTCCTAAGGAGACTTTTGAGTCTCTTTAGAATAATTTGGGAGTTGTTTCTCCCTCCTCTTGAATAAAGAGGAATTACTGATTGAGGGGGAGCTTGGTCTCCCTACCGCAAGAAGGCTTAGTGGTCTTACAAAATGTTATTGTAGAAGCAATGTGGTATGGACTTGAGGGAGTCTATTTGAGAAGCAAGTTTTTGTATTATGCTGAGTGCCATAAATGCAAAGGGGGGGTGTTGACCTTTGCCATTCATGTCAAAGGGGGAGAAGTGGAACTCAAAATTTTATATATCCTCTTAGGGGGAGAAATGAAAACTTGGTAGGAGAAGTGGAATAGATTTGTCTTTGTATGTGGCCATCATTTTACTGTTTTCCATCAATGACAAAGGGGGAGATTGTTGAACAAAGGTTGTCATTGATGTCAAAGGATTTTATTGTTGTCAAAAGAATCTTTTTAGGAGATTAGTGAGAATTAAATAAAGTACTATCATACCTTTCTATGTTGGTAATTATGTTTTCATATCATTTTGAGTTGCAAAAGTATATATTGCTAGCTATATTGATAAAAGAAGTTCAGTTTTTATGTTCTGGAAGTGTGTTGTATATTATCTGCTAAACCATGAGGATTAAATGTATCATATTTGGATATTAGAAGATAAGTGTGAATCATGCTGACTAAATAGTATGTTTTCAATATCATGCATGCATCTATTCACTATGATAGAAGTGATTTGTAAGTTTGATCTAAAATGTTTCAATTCAGTGTCTTAGGGCTGAGAGATTTATCTGACAATACATTTTATGCGCTGAAAATGAAAAGCGCTGTACGTAGACAACGAAAGATTGATTAAACACACATGCATACAATACTAAAATCTAAGATGCAAATTCATTCGTTAAGCAACAAAGAACATGGGAAAGTAAAAATGTAATTAAAACTAGAACAATATCACCAATTTTTCAAACGTATTTCCATGATTCATCTCGATTGCCCTTCTCCATTTTGCTTGTGTAGTATAATTGCCCTTAGATTTGTAAGTTCGTGCAAGTATAGCCTAAAGATAGTGATTAGAAAAATATCGAAGATTCAAGATTGAGTGCTCTCAAAGTTACAAAATTGAGAGAGATTGGAATGAAGAATGACAAATCAATTTATAGAAATTGATTATTCGAATGTGAGGCCAAAATCGAAAGATCAGCAGTGGTTGAGATCGGCCGATTAGTCATACATTATGTTAAGCTGGCAGTGATGACATGAGTGATTCAAATTAGAAATAGAATTAAAGATTAAATAAATGATTTAATCTTTAGTTCGACATTCGAAAACATAAGAATTATCTTTGCATGACAAATATAAAGATTGATTAAAGCAACTCTCTGTTCGAACGCACACACAACACTTAATTAATTAAATAATAATATTTAATTAATATGCATGTGCATGCAAATGAGTTAGAACTGGACGATTGAATGGTTAGACGAGGAGATTACTCGAGAATGCCACTCAGACATCAAATGAATAGTTAACTGAACGATTAAAATAGATGTCGAGTTGAGTAAAAGTGAATACTTAGATAACTCACATAATTATCTAAAATATAGAAGAATGTGTTAAAATAGAATCTATGAATTAAATAACTCATTTAATTCAAGAGACAATATTCGAAGGATAATTAAATAAATAATATTTATTTAACTAAGTGATGAAAGGACTCAAAATGAATAATTAAATAAATTAAGAATTTATTTAATTATAGTTGAAATATGATAAAGAATAAATTAAATAATGATTTATTTAATTTAACCGGAAGAATAAGGTTAATTAGTAAGATAATTAAATAACAAAGCGTTTATTTAATTAATAGAAGAAATAAAGAAAAGTGAATTAATTAAATAGTTAGAATTATTTAATTAATAGAAATTAATGTTAAGATGAATAATTAAATGGTGGCATTATTTAATTAAAGCGATATGAATATCACGAATTATGCAAAATATAGGTCCTTGGGGCTTAAACCAGTTCGGTGTCTACATTTGCC
>VDFB02219526.1:0-30247 GCA_007258455.2 Sequoia sempervirens
AAAGGATGGCCAATAAGGCCCTTGCAACAATACAGAGAAAATAGTCGATCCCATATAATGTCATCCTGGTACTAAAGAAAAATACACTTGCATTTAACGAACATCTACTGGTTAACCACCATTTTGAATGGAATTGACAAAATGAAAGGAGATTCAAGTTTCAAATAGACTATACTAGAAAATCAAGCATATAGACAAACAAAACATCGATTTACCTTTGATTCGTGGGCTTTTCCCATGGATTTTTACTCCTTCCCAGTTGGGTCGCTTCTCTCGCCTTCATTTTTTCCTCAATTGTCATCGCCAAAGTCAGTCTTCTCTCATTTTTTTTCGAAAAATTCATACCACCAAAAATGGTAACATCTCCTCCTCTTACCTATTTGCTCCATTAAGGGACTATTGCACTTCATTATTTCTAGTAATTAGCTGCCCACTATTGCATTTGAAAATCATAGCCTTCAATTTGATTGTAGACCACTCTTCCATAATATCTTTGTTATGAATTTTTTTTTAAAGTTTTATTTTCTTTATAGTGTTATTTGAAATCAACAATAATGTTCGATAAATTTGATCTCATACTCTTTTATAAGGAATATGTATATTTTTGTATATATGTGTGCATATATATATAACTATTTTATTTTATAACTGTATAGTGTTTAATCACTTTTAAATAAATAATGAATTTTTATTTTATCCAAACAATAGCTTTCTAAATGAAGTTGTTTACTTATCCTTCAAGCATGCCTTCTTAAATACATACATATATGTTTAAGGATGCTATCGTTTTCATTTAAATTTTGAAGACACGAGATCAAAATAGATAAATTCAATAAGAAATCACATGTATAACATTCCACATGCCTTTTTTTTTCAATCGTTGAATCATTTCGAATCAAATCAATATAATCTTCTATATGAAAGTTTAAATGTAGATATCATGTTGTTCAGTGGTGTGTGCACCTAGATTCCATCAAGCTTACCATTCAATCTAGCTAAATGATCCCACCTCAACCATGTTCTCATCCTTCAACCTATCTCCTACATTTGCACACACTTGCACTTGCACAGTTCATCAGTAACATTCAATCATGATAATGTATAAGATAGTTCATATGATCACATAGTCAAAAGATGGTCAACTTATTTCAAACATTTCAAAATATCAAATTTATCATTCAACATATTTAATTTCCTTAATTTCTCAATTTAACATATTATAATTTAAATGCAATAAAAATTGGGATATGACATCCTTCCCCTCTTGGAAGAGACATCGTCTCGATGTCTAATTAACCAAAATTTAGATCATATATGTCTTTTTAAACATCATCTCATACTGTTTCCAAACCAAAACATCATAGAATTCAATCCAAAAAATTTAAAGAACAATATATAGAAAATAACAAGTCTCTCTCTAAGAAAGAAAATGTGGGAAGGAGCATTCTATTTCTTCTGCATCCTCCCAAGTAGCACTATCTTTTGAATATTGGTCCCATTGAACCTTAAACTGAGCAATGTCTCTACTCTGCAACTTAACATTATGTCTATCCAATATTCTAATTGGCTCCACTAGCACCACTCTTGGGTCCTGTACTTGAATTTTTTTCCAATCAAGCACATGAGCTACATCAAGATGATATGGCTTAAGCAAGGAAACATAAAACACATTATGAGGTTGAGCCAGAGCAGGTGGTAGAGCAAGTTTATAAGAAACTGGGTTGATCCCTTCCAAGATATCAAATGGAACCACATATCTCGAGGCTAACTTGGAAGCTTTCCAAAGGAAATGGAACTTTTATGAGGTCTAACTCTTAAGAAGACTTTATCCCCTCTTGCAATCTATCTAAAAGTTATATTCTTGTTGGCATAACTCTTCTTTTTGTCTTTCTTCACCTTTAGTCTACCCTTAATAACTCTCATTTGTTCTTCCATCTCCTTGAGCATTTTAGGACCTACTATGATCCTATCTTCCAATCTATCCCAAGTGATAGGCATATGACACTTCCTCCCATAAAGAGCTTCAAATGGTTCCATACCTAGAGATGTGTGATAAGAGTTATTGTAAGCAAACTCTACCAATAGTAAGTATTCTTCCCACTTATACTATTGGTCCAAGTAGTACATTTGGGGAAGGTCTTCGACTACCTAATTCAACCTCTCCATCTTTCCATCAATCTGAGGATGGTAAGTTGAGCTAAAATTCAACTTGGTTCCTAATGTGGAATTCAAGGTCTTACAAAATATTGAGGTCATCCGGGTGTCCCTATTAGAAATGATAGTCTCTAGAACTCCGTGTAAGTGGAAGATCTCATGGAAAATTTTATTTTCCAGGGTCAACAATCCATCCATAAGGTTTCCTTGGATGAAGTGTGCCACCTTGGTCAACTTATCAATCACAACCAAGATAACATCATGTTGATTCTTACTCAAAGGCAGCTCTTGTACGAAGTCCATACTAATCACCTGCCATTTATACTCAGGTATGTCATGAGGATACAATAGCCCTACTAGATGTGCATATTCAACCTTGATTCACTGACATTCAAAGCATTTGGCTGCATACTCCACTACATCCTTCTTGATTTTAGGCCAAAAGTACATAGATTTCAATTTTGTGATCATTTTGGAGAGTCTAAGGTGTCCTAAATAAGGTGCATTATGAAATTACTCTAGAACCAACTTCCTCAAATCTCTAGAATTTGGAATGTACATCCTTCTCTATTATCTCAAAATTCCATTTGGTTTGAACTCATAGCCATCGAACTGATTATCTGATGGATTCTCTGATAGGGCACTCTTCACTCTTTCATAGTGCTCATCCCTTTGCAAATGTTGTGTCACCTGCTATCTCAGGTTAGACCTTGTCAAGATCATGGCTTCCAGATGTCTTCATCTACTAAGAGCATTAGCCACTTTGTTCCCTTTTCATTTGATATACTCAATTTGGAAGTCATACTTACTAAATAATTCCAACCACCTTCTCTACTATGCATTAAGGTTTGGCTAAGTAAAAATATATCTCAATCCCAAATGGTATATCTTGAGCTCAAATGGATTTCGCAAGAGATAATGCCTCCACATTTGCAAGGCATGAACTATTGTGGCCAACTCTAAGTCATGCAACACGTAATTTACCTTGTGTTGTTTAAGCTTTCTTGATTCATATGCTACCACTTTTCCATCATGCATTAATACTGCTCCCACTCCCTCTCCTAAAGCATTTATGATTATAGTGTTAATATTCCATTAGGATTAGGGATGGTCAACACTAGTTCTGTCGTTAGCCTCTCCTTCAAGAGTTGCAATGCTTGCTCACACTTCTCAGTCCATTCAAACTGTGTTCCTTTTCTTTGGAGTGATGTGATTGAAGATGCAATCTAGGAGAACCCTTACACATACTTTCTATAGTATCCTATGAGTTCCATGAAACTATAGACTTATAACACATTCTGTAGCATTGGTCATTCCACAATCGCCTTAATCTTCTCGGGGTCTACAAAGACTCCCTTAGCTGATATAATATGGCCTAGATAGTGAACCTTGTCTTGATAAGATGAGCACTTGGATAGCTTCCTAAAGAGTTTCTTCTCTCTCAAATGCTGCAAAACTATCCTCAAGTGCCTATCATGCTCTTCAATAAAATTTGAGTAAACTAGGATGTCATCTATGAAAATCAAAACAAAGTCATCCAAGCAATCTTTGAGCACACTATTCATGAGATTCATGAAATTTGTGGGTGCATTGGTCAAACCAAAAGGTACCACAGTGAACTTGTAATCTCCATACTGACTTTGAAAGGAAGTCTTCAGAATGTCTTCTTCCTTTACTCTCAATTGATGCTATCCCGACCTAAGATCAATTTTGGAGAACATTGTCACTCCCTTCATCTAGTCATATGGACATTATGGATAACTCATCTTTTTTTTGTGAATATGTATTTTATCTTTAATTTAATATAGATAACTGCCATATTCATCAAAAAATAGTTCATCAATCCTTGGGAGTAGATATCAATTTTTTTTATGGTTTCCTTATTCAACATTTAATGGTCTATACATAGATGAAAGGTCCCATCCTTCTTTTTCACAAGGATAACTGGTGCTCCCCAAGGAGACACACTAGGTCTTATGAGCCCTTTGTTCAACAAATCCATTAACTGGGCCTTCAACTCATAGAGTTTGATAGTGGTTATCTGATGTGGTGCTTTGGATTGTGGCTCATCTCCTGGTACTAGGTCAATAGAGAAGTTAAATTCCCATTTCGGAGGTAACTTCATGAGTTCGTCAGGGAATACATCTTAAAACTCCTTAAGAATAGGGTAGTCATATAGATACAGTTCCTTTTTGTCAAGGTTACCGATATGCACAACAAAAATAGCACATCCCTTCTGACAAGCCTTTTTGAGTTGCATAGCAGTTATTTGTCTAAGCTCTAAGGGTTTTTGTATCCCATAGATCTCAACTAGGTTCCCATAATCATCTAGACAACTATCTTATCCTCATAATTCACTATAGAATTATGCTCGATTAACCTATTTATCCCAAGAATTACATCATATGAGCCTAAGGGTTCCACATACAAGTTGACCTAGGTTTAGACGGTTGGAAGCTCTAACTTGTTGCAAAAGAGATATGTATCTACCCTTCACTTTGCTCAATTTACATACTAGATTTTCCTTGAGTTTTCCATGTATCTAGGTCTAACAAGTATCTTGGATATTACTCTAGGGTCTATGAAACATTGAGTAGCTCTGGTATCAATTAAAATAGAGATAGTTTGACCATAGAGCTTACCTGTCAACTAAATTGGTGAACCATGATACTCTGCCTGCTTGTTATCCACTACAGTGTGAAGTTGATGATGATGAGATTGTTGATAGTTTCCTTCCCTTTGTGACTTCGACCACTGTGGACAATTAGAGGCATAATGATCGCCTCTACAAGTATAGCATCCATTGTGAGGCCCTTTGCGACCTCTTGGGTTATCTTCCTTGAAGCCCTTTTGCTTTTGGTCATCATTGCTTTTTTTGTTGTTTACCTTATTACTCTTTCCTCCACTACCACCTTCACCTTTCTCCTGTACTCACTTCCCCTCTAGAGATTATGGATTTGGTAGGTCTTGTCTCCTTTCTAAAACTTCTTATTCCCAAACCATGACTTAGGATTTCAATTATTGCGGTAATTGGACAACTGTTGTAATTTTTGCTTCTGTTTGGTGAGATTCAAGAAGACTCCATTCATGGTGAGAGGATGATGCATGTCCAATTTTGCTCCAATGTGGGGTCTAAGTTCCAATATGAAATTTTAGATACAAAATTTTTTGTCTCCTTGATACTGGGGCACACACTTCAATAGATTGGTGAACTTTTCCTAGTATTGGGTCATAGTCATTCTCCCCTAAGTTAGGTTTTGGAATTCTATCACCTTCTTGTCAAAAAGAGTTGCGGTAACCATCTCTTCCTACAATTATTGTAGGAAGATTTCCCAAGTAATCTCACCAGGCTAAAGATTCCTTTCAGTCTTTTCATTGTCTCACCAAGTAGCTACTTCTCCTGAAATATGATATGTAGCCCACATAGCTTTAGTCTGGTCAAATAGGTTATGGATTCCAAAATATTTCTCCATCTCAATGATCCATGCCTTAGCTCCTGCTTTGATGGCTTTACCATCAAACTTAAGCAATACTACTCTTTTGAGATCTTTTCCTAGTTCTAGCTTAATTTGACCTCGAGGTCCTTCTCCTGGATTGCCTTCTCCCTAATTGACTTTCACATTCCTAGGAATCTGGTCCTCACGTACCACTCATACCTCATGTTCTATATGGTCCATATGAGCTTCTTGCTTGTTCAGAAGTTCTGGAATCTGATCCATCCTTTTTTTGGTCCATTATCTGACCCACTACTGCCTACTTCTTGTGTAGTGGTCAACATATTAACTCACACCCAATCTGCATCACATTTCACATCTACCGTAACTTAACACTGGGTTTTATTAGTAAACGTTCTTATTCACATAACACTAAATACACATGTGTATATCACTCATTTATTAGAGATAAACACATTCTTTCATAGAAAAACATGTTTTTGATTTCATCACGTGAACACACCAAAAATAACATCTTGCTTTATTTATATTAAGTATGGTCCACATGGAACCTTATTTACAAAATCTTCTTCTTTATATCAATTTTCACAGAAGATGAGGGTTGAGCATGCAAGCTCTCCTTTTCCTCCTTGGTTAATAAGGGTGTGTTTGGTCCACACCCTAGAGGACAATCTTTGATTGTAGAAAGATTCCTAATCTTAGGATTTCACTTTGACTCCTCAATATTTTTGACCCTCTCGAACTTAAGTTGAGGGCTTGAGTCAAAGTCTCATTTTTAGAAATCTCAGGTTGAACCTTAGTTTTAGTGTTCTCTTCAACAATGAATTTATTGTTCAAGGTCCTAACAATCTTCCCTTTCTTTCTTCCTGACTTAGACCTTCCCATACCTGCATTAAATCCAGGTTTGGTTAATCCTCGGGACAACTCAAATTTGGTCAAAAGGTCAACTATCACCTAGTCATGGTCATTGTGGACTCAAAATCCCTAGAGATGAACCCTAAGCTATGATACCAAATGTAATAACCCATTCTAATTACTACTTAAATATTAATTGCAAATGACATTATGAATATTAAATTTTAAAAAGACATAAATTAAGCAGTTATTTTCAATCATAGCAACACATGTCTAATTAAAATATGAATCAGAATATATATTCATTTTTGAATGTCAATTACAATATATAAGTTGACTTGGATCATTGGGCGACAAAGTCAATAAAATATACAATTTACATCAAGGTTTCCTTTTGATGCTCACCTCCTTTTGTGGACAAGAGCATGGCTCAAGCACTTTACTTCTCAACCATGAAGCTTATGCTTCCCCATAATTCTTCCTACTTGAAGAATACATGACCCTAAACTGAAAGTTTAGAAAGAGAACAATCTAAAAGGTGGAATCTAGTGCATGCCCAAACATCAACATGCATCTCTATCTATGATTAGAAAAATGCATGATCTATTCTATGAATGGTAGAGACTTTCATCACATATAAGTCCATACATACATAATGGGCTAATTTCTTGGCCAAGCTTTAAAATTAAGTTGCAACAAAAACATATAGGTTTTGGATAAAGCAAAACCTATACCCTTTGAACTCCATTTCGGCACACGTCCCAGAAGGTAACTTTCAACATCACAAGTTTATTCCTTAACAACTATCTACCCTCTAGTAGCATCTACCTTGAGGTGCTCTAGTCTACTTAGGTGTTTCTATTCTACTAAACAAAGAGAATATTCTTAAACACATATCAATGGAAAAGAAATTCAATCTACTTAAATCAACAACTTGAGAAATTTAGAATGATAAATCAAGTTGTTCTATTCATATCATTGTTTATTTCATTCATACATTGACTTATCACATTACATTCCATGTCTACTACCACTTCGTATTTAACATAAATCAATATTCATTATAGAAGAAAATAAATAAAATAAGTAGCAAAAGAAGGTATGTCACAATTATGTGTATGTACATAGACGAAGGTTTATATGCATACAAATATATGTGCCAAATTTAGTTAATATATTTGTGCATACATTATAAAATAAATACCATTATAACAGATTGCTTTTGTTCAAATTATTGCTATAGATTTAGTATCAACTAACAGTTATACAAGATGTACATTTTCCTTTTTCAAAGAAAGAAGAATAGTTCTATTTAAAGCAGTTATTGCATATTGGTACTCTATTTGTATCATAACCATGCTATTTACAGAAGTTTGCATATTACTATGCCAAAGTATCCCCTTAACAGTTTCAAGTTGACCAGTGTAACATGTATTACACCAAGGTTAATATCATTCTATATATACATATATATATTTTAACAATTTTGTTATCATATTGTACAAAGTAAAAGAAATAGAATGGCATGCTTGTCATTTTAAAAGAAATATTAATTCACAAATAAGGTTGCAACAATTTTATTATTGTTCGGGTTATGGAGAAACCCACTTTCATATGTTTGGAAATTATTAAATATATTCATGCCACTGCCATTCTAAGGAATGACTAATAGTCAAATGACTATTGTTTTTATTATTAATAGTAACAATATCAAACCTTTATGAATGTCAATCATTGGCCTTCATTGCTCAAATCAGCAATACTGATAAGACTTGTTTCAAGGTAATCGTTCTAAGTAACAATTTAAGTATTGTTCTATGGAATGATAATGTACATGTAAAAAGATTGGTGAATACATTACAAGCATCTCTTGTGAGAAATGATGATGGTAAGCATTCTGAAGAAATATTTATTCTCTATTCTAATGGCACATTGTTATACGTTCTAAGTGATTGACCAACATAAATAAAAGTGGAATGATAAAATTGTTTAGCCATCATACAATGTGAATAATGTGACATGCTAAAGAACAACGATGACTATTCATTGTTCTAAGAATAATTACTAAGAACTTCACACCCATATGGTGTGGCATAATTATTCGGCCTTGCCAAGAGGGAGAACAAAAAAATGTGGAGGATAACAATGGAGAAAACCACTGCTTCCCTTAGAGGGAAATGATGAATGATTTTAAAATTGTTACAAATAAAATAATACTCTTGCTATCGGTTTCAATCGAATAGCCATGAAAATAGTTACTGAAAAACACATAAAAGAGATAAACAAATGGAGGGAGATTATGTATATAACATACAATGCATTTACATTATTCACTATCATGTTGATAAGGAAAATACACACAAATCTAGTGCATGCAAAGGATGGCCGATAAGGCATTGCAAAAATATAGAGAAAATGGTTGATCTCATACAATGTCATCCTAACATTAAAGAAAAATATGCTTGCATTTAATGGACATCTAATGGTTTACCACCATTTCAAATGGAATCAAAAAAATGAAAGGAGATGCAAGTTTTGAATAGACTATACTAGAAAATCAAGCATATACACAAACAAAACATCGATTTACCTTTGATTCGTGGGCTTTTTCCTCGACTTTTTCCTCCTTCCCAGTTGGGTCAATTCTCTTTCCTTCTTTTTTTCCTCAATCCTCGTCCCCATAGTCAGTCTTCTCCCATTTTTTTTCCATAAATTTGTACCACCAAAAATGGTAACATCTCTCCCCCTTACCTATTTGCTCCTTCAAGGGACAATTGCACTTCATTATTGCTAGTAATTAGCTTCCCACTACTGCATTCAAATATCTTAGCCTTCAATTCAATTGCAGACCACTGTTCCATAATATCTTTGTTATGAATTTTTTTTTTAAGTTTTATTTTATTTACAATGTTATTTGAAATCAACAATAATGTTTGATAAATTTGATCCCATACTCTTTTATAAGGAATATGTATATGTTTATATATATGTGTGCATATATATATTTTATGTATATATATATATCACTATTTTATTTTATAGCAGTATAGTGTTTAATTGCTTTTAAATAAATAATGAATTTTTATTTTATTCAAACAATAAATTCTAAATGAAGTTGTTTTCTTATCCTTAAAGCATTCCTTCTTAAGTACATACATATATTTTTAACCTTGCTATCATTTTCTTTTAAATTTCAAAGAAACAAGATCAGAATAGACAAATTGAATAAGAAATCACATGTATGACATTCCACAAGCCCATTTTTTTTAATCATTCAATCACTTTGAATTAGATCAATATAATCTTCTATATGAAAGTTTAAATGCAGATATCATGTTGTTCAGTGGTGTGTGCACCCAAATTCCATCAATCTTACCATTCAATCCAGCTAAACGATCCTACCTCAACCACGTTCTCGTCCTTCAACCTGTCTCCTAAATTTGCACACTTGTACTTGCATGGTTCATTAGTAACGTTGAATCATGATAAAGTACAAGATAGTTCATAAGATCACATAGTAAAAAGATGGTCAACTTCTATCAAACATTTCAAAATATCAAATTTATCATTCAACATATTGAATTTCCTTAATTTCTCAATTTAACATATTATAATTTAAATGCAATAAAAATTAAGATATGACACAAGCTATCTTAGTATTGAGATTTGGATTTATCCTTACTTGATCAATTCTCCTCTTTTATAATAGATAGTTTTCTTAGGAGATAAAATCACCACACAAATGTAAAGGTGAGCACAACACACAACCTCCCTTGTAGCTTCAAATGATGGTGTAGAAGAGTATTGTCTTGGAACAGCTTGAACCTGAAAGTATCATGTGTTCTCACATGGAATCAAGAGAATGGTATTCACACATTTATAATTATCTAAAGACTAGAAATTTTCTAGAAAATTCAACTAAAAATTTTCACAATCGAATAATATATTATCTTATCTGATGTCTTTTATCGAAAATCCTACAATGGTCTTCTTCTTCGATGTCTCACTAAGGCTGAAATACTCCTTGCCCTTCAAGAAGCTCATTTGGTCTCTAGGGATGGAAATTTTGGTGGTAAATCCTTAATGTGTAAACTTATTCATATGGGATATTATTGGAAAACAATGGAGCAAGACTGCTTTGACTTTTTTAAGAAATTCGCTCAATGTTAGCAACATAGTTGTGTGCAACATGTTTTCTAACCCTAAATGGTGCAAAACAAGTGAAATGAAAAAAGAAGAACAACACAAAGCAACACCTCAAGATTGACCTAGTTGAACTTGAACAAAGAAAAGATAAAAACAAGTTATTTACCTTGCCCAAGTTGATCAAATGGTTGGCCTTGTTGATTCATTTGATTTGTGTGCTCCTAGATCGATTTTAGCAGCATAACAACTTGTAGCTTAATTTGGATGCAAAGATGGTGGGTTTTGGTTATGGATGCAAGATGAAAGTGTATGATGGAGAGGATGAATGCTTCAAAATGGTTAGGGTTGGATGAATGCTTGAGAGTGTGTGAGAGAATAATGCAAGAAGGAGAGAAATAAAATGGCTAAGTGTTAGCCATTTAACCTATGAAGATAAAATGTACAGTGAAGATTGAAAGAGGGAAAAAGATTAAGGGCTAAGATGAAGAGTTGACTAAAGGAATTAAAATTTAATTTTTAATGTGCATGGGGATGATAAAAGGAATTAAAAATTCCTTAGAAACCTTCGATGAATAAAATGGAATTTAAAATTCCATTGGGAAGGACATGGGGATTGTAAATGGAATTAAAAATTCCATGAGAAGACCTTGGGAAGACAAAAAGGAATTAAAATTTCCTTAGGGAATGGGGAGAGTTGACCAAGGGGGCTAATTAGACTAGCTAATCAATGATTAGAGAACAGTTAGGTGGATAATGAAGATTAGGATCCAACTTGTAAACATTGGAGGATGTGACACATGGGAGGACCTTGGTAAGATAAAAAGGAATTTAAAATTTCTTGGGGGATGGGGAGAGTTGACCAAAGGGGTTGATTAGAATAGCTAACAAATTATTAGAGGACAGTTAAGTGGCTAATGAAAATTAGGAGCCGACTTGCAAAAGTTGGAGGATGGGGCACATCTTAATCATGGATTAGACATGTGCACACCCCTAATGATGGAATTAGGAGGTGAATTAGGATTAAGTGGATGGATGGGAGATAAAGGGAATTAAATAAATGGATTATTTATTTAATTCCTTGAAGGAAAGGAATAAAGGGGTAAGGTATTTAATTATTTAACTAAATACCTTAGGGATTTAGAGGACTTTAGGGGTAGTAATTAAATAACAGTAATACTACTTAATTAATGCAAATAAGAGGATATTTAGACAAAAAGGGATGAATTTGGATAAATGTAAGTGTCCAAATTTAGGTGTCTAGATTTTTCCCCTCTTTGAGATGGTGTTACAAAGTAGCATCATTTCAAAGAAGATTAAAAGATAGCACCAGGAAGAAGATGATTAGATTGGGAAAGATGCCCCAGTCATCAAAGGAGTGACTAGGAAGAAGGATGATGGGACTGAAGATGAAGATTAGGGATTAAGGATGCCCCCTCGAGAGGACATGCGGGTTCAAGAGAACACAGGTGTGCTCTCGAAATGGATGAGACGATGAAAGGGTATATGAGGAAGATGATGCAAAGTGATGGATAAGAGAGGATGATACGTGATAGGAGATTGGGAAGCACAAATAGATTTAAGGAAAAAGGTGATGTTTCCCCAGTTAAGCTACAAGCCAAAATGGGTTGATGATGGATGGAGTGTTGTCAATGAGGGAATGATATATCCCAAAACAACGCAAGGATAGGGAAGGATACATCTTGATGATGATGATGAAAGTGTTGTTGATGAGGGAAAGATACATCTTGATTGTGATGATGAAAGAGTTGTTGATGAGGGAAGGATACATCCCAAAACAACACCAAAGGATAGGGAAGGATACATCCTGATGATGATGACAATGATGATGATTGGACAAGGCTTGTAGCAAGGCTGGGAACAAGACCAAGGATGTGAGTAGATGATTTGTGTTAGATTGAATGGATTACGATTGGGTTGAGATGTGAGATGGATGAAAAGAATGAAAATGATGGAGGAAAATATGCTTAGAATAACCAATCGATATTATTCTAAGAAGATTGAAGAGATGGTGATATGATGAGGGTGCTTAGAATAACCAATCTATATTATTCTAAGAAAATTGAAGATATGATGAAATGATGAGGATCAAGAAAGTGAAAGGAGGAAAATGGATAGGATAGAGAGATGAGGAAAGTGATGAA
Organism: Sequoia sempervirens; assembly: GCA_007258455.2. NCBI lineage: Eukaryota > Viridiplantae > Streptophyta > Pinopsida > Cupressales > Cupressaceae > Sequoia > Sequoia sempervirens. The sequence goes on from VDFB02219526.1 coordinate 12,773, forward strand.
GGATGAATGGATAGTAACCAAATCAAGGGTGATCCCACAATAGTGGTTTACAATTTTTGGCCAAACTAGACACTGAATTATTTTTTTCTAAATAAATCTTCACTTTCAGGCACCTAGAGCGGCTAAACCATGAGGAAATTGAAGATGATGCAAACTAGAGTTTCGTGAAATTTTGTTTGTAGATTCTAAATATATTTTTTTCAAAAATTTTGGAATTAGATTGCACCTCTTTTTCCATCTCCCTCAAAAACTATTTTTTTCCAGAAACAATATTTTTAAGGAGTGACGTTCATTGTATAGCACATAATTTTTTTCCATGAAGGATAAAATTCTAATTCTTTTGAATTTAGATTTGTAACTCTGATATATAGTGCTTCCACTTGGTTAGATAGTGTTTTATTGAATATTTTTTCTTAATCAAGTTTCAAAGTCAAACCAATTACAATTTAGACATAGGAAAACCGTATAATGCATAACTTTTTTTGTATGTATCAAAATTCAATTTTTTTGTTGGATCAAGGACTTCAATATCTGGTGCACTCATATTTTTCAAAAAAAAATTGATAATCTTCTATTTTTCCACATGTGCAAATCAAACAACTTCATTTTCAGTGAAAAACCTATGTTTAATAAAACTAAAAAAAAAAGGTAATAAAACCAAAACATATTAAAATTATAGTCGTTGTATAGCTTGTTCCGAGGACTACCTGATTCCAATTGGGTTCGTGAAGTCTCCTCCATTTTCATCCTCAACCCGAGCTTTGAAGGGAAATTTTTTTTATTTTTTTGGTGGTAGAGAGTAGCAAGGTGGGAAAAGGGGGGTTCACTAGAACCAGGGGAGGTTCGAGTGAACCAGGGTTCATTCAAACCCTATTTCAAAAAGGGGTTTTTCTTTTGTTTTTTGGTGGGATGGTGGGAACATGCATTAAATGGGTTCACTCGAACCTAGGTTCTAGCGAACCCTCTTTGGTTCATTCGAACCTATTAGGTTGCTCAAACCCCCAAAATTTTATTTTTGGCATGGGGTCATTTTTTTCAAGTTTTCCTTCCTCACTCCAATCGTAAACCACTTTTGTGGGTTCACCCTCAAGCAAGTTAATTGTTATGTGTTATGCTGCCATGTAATGAGCACTAAGCTTGATATAGCATGAGATACCATGCACTAGGGTATGAAGAACCAAGGTGACTCTGTATCACATGCATGGGAATGACATAACAAACAAAAGGTTAGTCCAACATCCCAAAGTCATAGGGGCTTTGGTAGGGCCAATTTTGTAAAACCACAAACACAAAAGATATCCCTGTGTAACACAAGACCAAAAGGATTTTGGTGGGTACTACACGGGACAACCAAGAAGACAAAATAAAATAAAAGTTCAAGATATTCCCCTATGCTTACCAGTCAAAGCACACCACGATATGAGGGATTAAGGTGACCATGATGAAGTATGGTAGGGAGCTCAAATGATAAACAAAAAGCCAAAAGAATCAAAAGATCACAATCAATTTCAGGCATCCTTTGCCATAGGATCAAGAGGGTGGATGGGATTGATGCAGTTTATTAGGAAGGATACATCTTGTTAAGACCAAGGATAAAGACTAAACTAAATGATCAACATGATGTAGGATATTCGAAACTGATTGGACCTTCTAACACTAGTGGATCTCATTTGTTAAGAACCAACTAGATAAGGACATATTATACAATAGACTTCAAGACAAAAGACACAAGACTAACATACCCTAAAGACCTAGGGGCTCAGGGGCTGATCAAAGATTAGCCTTGCCTACATGAAAACATAGAGCCATCGTAGTTCGATAAAAGACCATGGATAAAAGAAAAAAGAGGACAATGACGACCAATGATAGATGGAAAATATAGGACAAACAAAAGCCCTGGGGGCGGATCAAAAGATTGACCTTGCCTACTTGAAATCGTAGGGGCAACGTAGTTCGACAAAAAGCTGACGACCAACCATGGATAAAGGATGATAAGATGACCATGATAAGTGGATAAAAAGATGGAATCGATCCAATGAGACAAGATAGACCTAGGATAATTATCCAAAGCATCAAAATATGAAGATGATAAATGATAGGACATTGGAAAGATGTATGAAAAAAAGTGGGAGTGATGACGATGAGATAGATGGCATTGGGTTGCATGGGGAGAAGCCTATAGCTAGATACCAATGACAAGGGATTATGAGATGGGATGAGGATAGAAATGAATGGATAGGGAAATAAGGATGGGGGATGTAAGGGATGCTATGATGGATGGATAGGGAGATAAGGCTAGGGAGATGAAAATAATTTTTTGGATGGGTAATGAAATAAGGATGGGGAGATGGAGGGGATGCTATGATGGATGGATAGGAAGATAAGGTTGGGGAGATGAAAGGAATTTATTTTCAATGGGTAAGGAGATAAGGATGGGGAGATGGAAGGGAGGTTAGAATGGATGAATGATGTCTCCAAGGACTATGTCACAAGGAGATGCCCTGCTCTAGATATGTTTTGTATGATGAGGCAGGAGGGATGGAAGATAGAAGGATGGGAAAATAAGGGAGTGAGATGGATATGTATAGGATGCATGGATAAGGAAGGGAGATTGATGGTAGCATGATGAATGTATAGGAAAGGTAAATGGATGTGGATAAGGATTATGATAGTGTATAGGCAAGGGGAATGTATGCCAAGAGGAATAAAAAGCATGTATATATGTTTACCCCTATCTATATGAAGATCGCAAGGAGGATGGAGGGATTGGGATAAATGGGATATGATAGGTAGGATGTGTAAGATAGGTGGGATGGAGGGGATGGGTGAAGGGAATGCAATTACCCCCAAGTGTGGAAGTAATCTGGATGGGGGAGTTACACATGATGCCTATTTTCTAGGTTTTCATCATGGTACTTATCCAAGGTGCTTGTTTGCCAAGTTTTCACCATTGGACGAACTATTTCTCTTTACTTTTTGTTTTTGGTTTTTTTTTAAATTTTGGGTAATATACGGATGGAGATGGATAAGGATAGGGATGTGGATAAGTGGATTTAGAAGATATGTGATAAGGATATGGATGAAGGACTCAAACATCAAGTTCCATACGAGGTATTAAGAGCCCATGTGTGAAGTAATTATTGGATGTTGGTACAACCCGATTAGGATAAATGGATTATGCAAGAGGATGGATTAAAGGGATTTGATGAGGGAGATATGTGGGATAATGGATGGGATGTTGGAAAGTGTATGGATGGAATGATGGAGTAGGTGTGTGATGGGGTGATGAGTTCAGGATCAACATTTGCACATATGGTGGTGGATGTGAAAGGATGGGAGGATTAATAGATGGAGAATGCAGGGATAACGAAGGAGATGGGATAGTGAATTTTGGGACATAAGGACCCAAAATAGATTTAGGAGATGGAGGGTGTGTATGATTAGCTTTTGGATTAGCAACCTTGGATGTTGTTACAAATTTTTCATTTGAAGGCATTGCATCTTTTTTCTTTGGGATCCACATGGTTCTATTTTTTTCCTTGGTGGGCCTTTGTGGCCTGTGGGATTGATTTGGATTTTGGATTTGATTTTTCTTTTAACCAACATATCTTTTTAAGGAGACATGAGGAGCTTTAGATTCATTTGGATGTTTAGATTGATGAATTTTTACTTTAGCATCCAAAGTGATTGTAATAGCAATGGGATGGGTGTGAGGAGATTGATGATGTGGAGGAAACATGAAGGGACTGATGGAGGTAGGATTCTGGGGGTGATATGTGGATGAATAATGAGTAGGTACATGCCTTTGTTGATCCTGATTAGGGAACATGAGATTGGGATGTTTATGATGGGTGAAATGAATAGGTGATGGATGGATAAAATGATGAATAGGACGAGATGGAGGAGGTGATTTTGGGATAGTACGTGAAGGATGTGTGATGGTGGATGGAGGGACGTAAGGACCCAAAATAGATGGAGTAGATGAAGGATGGGAGATGGTGGATAGAGGGACATAAGGACCGAAAATGGATTCAAAAGATGGAGGAGTATGGATGGTTTTTTTGAGGTGATACGATGGAGGAGGGATGGTGACAAATGGTTTAGTGGAGTGACAAGAAGAGCCTATTATTATTTTTGAGGAGACTCTCTTAGGATTTATAGAGGTTGTACCAACATTTTTGGATTGTGAGTTTGAGAGATATATCCAAGACCTTGTGCATATGGATTTTCTTTTACATGGATGGGATCTAAAATACCTTGCTCATGAAGGCCTAAGCCTTTTCCTTGATAGTTCATGCTTTTGAGCATTTGATCTATGGTAGGATGCTTGTTATTTTGGAAGAATGATGTGAGTCCATTATTAGGTGGGGGAGGATGGATGGTGTATATGCTCAATTCCTCTTCTGCAAGGAAACCACCATGGATGAATGTGAGAGTACTGAGGGAATATAAAAGTGGTGTGGGGATAGTGGGGTTAGACGACGATGGAGGATCATGGGATGGAGATGATGGGATAACAACATCTTGATCGGGAGGAGTGAGTGGTAAGGGATCAAGAGAGGGATTAGGTGACATGATAGAATCTAGATTTGTGGAAGTGGGTGATAAGGGCTCATGCAATGGAGTGATTAGATCTTGAGTGACAAGGAGATCAGGGGCTAAACTAGATGAAGGACTATGATATTTAGGTGGACCAAATGGGATGGCAAGAACTTGATGTGGAGAAGGGGATATGTTGGTATGCTTTGGAAAAATCTCTTGGCATGAATTGTATTGTGTGGGTGACATGATGACAAAGTGTTGGAGGGAGTCCTCAAGTGGGGTAGATGGAAGGATGGAGGATTCATGAAGTTCATGGGAATAGATTTCAATTATACTAGGAGTGGGAGGAGTGGATTGGATTTGGGTGTCTTTGCTGGATTGGGTGGATCTAGGAGTAGAAGGCAGTGATTGGGTTTGGTTATTTTCAATGTGTTCAGTGACTCTCAGAGTAGGAGATGGGGGTTCAATGGATTTGATGGATTTGATGGTTTCAACGGTTTGATTGGTGCTAGGTGTGGGATGGAGAAGGGTATCATCACTAATGACCATGGATGATGGATTAGGATGGCATGGTTCCACAACTTCAAGATGTGGAGTTGGGGATATCTTCTTTGTCATGAGTCCTTGGAGAACTTTTGGAGTGAGAATTGTGAATATTCTAGGCTTAGCTAGGGTGACAGGAATAGATGAAGGATTATGAATGGGTAGAGGAGTAGGATTATGGATTGGTGGATGAGGATTAGATGGAGAGATGGGATTGGATGGAGGGATGGAGGACTAAGAGAAGATGGAGGATTAGGATTGGTGGGGGGATAGAGATTAGATGGAGGGTTAGGACATGGTGGAGTGGAAGATGGAGTGACATAGGAGGATATGGATGGTGGATTATAGTAGAGGTATTGGGATGGTGGATAAGGGTAGGAATATGTGGATGTTGGATTAGAATAGGAGGATGTGGGTGGTGGATTATTGTAGAGGTATTGGGATGGTGGACTAGGATGGGGAGATTGAGATGGTGGATTAGGTTAGGAGGACATGTATGGTGGATTAATGTTGGAGGAAGTGGATGGGGGATTAAGGTAAGAATATTGGGATGGTGGAGTAGGATTGGGAGACAGAGATGGTGGATTAGGATAGGAGGATGTGTATGGTGGATTGATGTTGGAGGAAGTGAATGGGGGGATTAAGGTAGGAATATTGGGATGGTGGATTAGGATGGGAAGGTTGGGATGGTGGATTGGATAAGAGGACATGTATGGTGGATTGATGTTGGAGGAAGTGGATGGAGGATTAAGGTAGGAATATTGGGATGGTGGATTAGGATGGGAAGGTTGGGATGGTGGATTGGGATAGGAAGATTGGGATGGTGGATTAAGATAGGAATATTGAGATAGTGGATTAAAATGGGAGGATGAGGATGTTGGATTGGGATAGGAGGATGTGGATGTAGGATTAGAGAAAGATGTAGATGAAGGATATGATGAATATGTAGATGGGGAAGACATTGGATATCCCTTGTCAAAGGTAGCATAATGAGTGCTAGTAGGTGTGGGCGAAGGAATGATGGAATTGCTTGGGTGAGTGATTGGATTTTGGATGATGCTTGGGGAAAGCTTACTAGAAATGATAGCATCAAGGGGATCTCTGTCATATACCTCTTTCTCAACAAGACTCTTGTTATCATAATCAATGTAATTAGGGTTTCCCTTGACTACTATTTTTGGTTGCATTGATGGAGGATAAGGATTCATGATGTTGGATGGGATGGATATGGATTGAAAATATGGGAAAAAACAATTAGAAGGAAAGAAGAGATGATGAAAAGATAAATAGGATGGATTTGAAGAAGATGGAAGAAAGGGATCTTAAGATTTGTTTGGATATTAGATCTTGGATGTAGATGGACCAAAGATCAGATTGAGATTGGATTAAAGCTCATATTAGGATTGGATTAAAGCTCAGATTAGGATGATTGGAGGATGTTATGGAATTGATTCTACACCAAGTTCAGGGGTTTAACTAGATGGCGTAAGGTGCTGACAATTTGATTTTGCCAGATTTGGCAGTTTTCAAAAATTGTCAATTTTTTCCATTTTCAGTAACTTCACATGTATATCTTTGAGAGTCTAGTTTTTTCCCAAAAACTTCTAAAAATTAAGGTAGGATAAATTTCCAACTAACATCCTAACTCTTAGACATGAGTTCTGAGTTATTAAAGATGACTTTTTAAAAACTAGAAAAAAACACTAAATTATCATTTTGAGGGTCAAGATGAAAGTTTCAAGCCTTGAAAATGTGCTGAAATGGGGGCCAACTGATTGAGGGCTATTGGGAATCCACATGGCACCTCATAACGCAACAACCTGTAAAATTTCAGCCCAAACAGACACTCAAGTCAAAAGTTATGGCCTCCAGAAGTTTCTGCATCAAAATCAAAACCCCTGAAATGAAGTCTAAGTGATTGGGATTGATGAACTGATGATGGATATGAACTCTAACAATGTTCTAAGATGCACCTATGTGATTTGGTCAATGAAATGATGAATTTCAAAAAGTGTTGATGAACGGGAACGATGATGATGGGAAGACAATTAAAGGTCTGTTCTTGGGAAATTTTGCTTGTTCAGGGATGGTAAGGAAGATTCACCCAAACAAAAGGAAGATTCACCCAAGAAGAAGGAAAATTCACCCAAACAGACTATAGGTTCACCCAAACAGACTATAGTCACCCAAATAGAAGGCAGATTCACCCAAACAGGCTACAGATTCACCCAAACAGAAGGTAGATTCGCCCAAAAAAAAGATAGATTTGCCCAAGTAGAAGGAAAATTCTCCCAAAAAAACTACAGATTCGCCCAAATAGACTATAGATTCACCCAAACAAAGGATAGATTCTTCCAAGCAAAAGGAAAATTCGCTCAAACAATGGGTAGATTTGCCCAAACAAAAGGAAGATTTTCCCAAACAGAGGGAAAATTCACCCAAACAAAAGGTAGATTCACCCAAATAGAGGGCAGATTCACCCAAACAGTTCCAAGTTCAACCAAATAGCTGCAAGGTCACCTAAACAACTGCAAATTTTCCCAAACACTAAGGAAATTCACCCAAATAGCTACAGATTCACCCAAATAGCTGGAAAACTCTCCTAAACTTAGGGAAATAGGCAGATTTGACTTTTAGGATCACCTAACAGGGTAACAACCTCACCTATTTCTTGAATGGGACAAACAAGGACAGATTCGCATGAAAACGAGATCGCTTAATGAGTAAACAGGAAAATGAACTCAATGAACAAATGAGTGAACTCCACAAACAGACAAATGGACTCACCTAATGAATAAATAGACTCCCCTGACAGATGAACGGATACCCCTAATGGAGAAATAGATTACCCTAATGAATGAATGAACTCAACTAAGCTTGGACTCGAATAGATGGGGACTTGAATGGAATATGGGATTGGTTGTTCAGGGAGAAAATTTTCTCAAACTGATGGAAAATTCACCTATTCTTAGAGAATGGGTGAATTTGACAAGTTCAAGGACAAGACAGATGAACAGACTCAGACTGACCACAAAGTCACCCCTTTAGGGATTAGATTCACCCAAAACAGTAGCAGGCTTGCCTAAACAGGGTGCAGACTCACTTATTCTGTGGAGAATGGGAAATTTCGATAAGGAATGACTGAGAAACAACTCAGACAAAAAATAGGAACGCCCTTGTTGACAACAGGTTCATCCTAAATAGAAGCGAATTCACCCTTGAGAAAGGTAGATTCACCCAAATGATAGGCTTGCACTAGATTGGATGAAAAACAACTAACTATGGCAAAGGAAAAAATCATAGCAAGCAAAAAATAGAAGATAAGGCTGACTCGACCAAAAATAAATGCATTGGTTTCATACAAAGAAGACACTTCAAGCAACATAATCCTAAAATTAGTGAGAAGGGTATGGCCAACACGATCCTCTATCTAGGCTAAACAAGGTGATCTAGGGAGTCCTCAATATACACCTGGTACATGAGGCACAACCGTGAACACCAACTCATCATAGGTGTGAGTTGGGAGCCCCAACAAGGTACTGGAAACTCGGACCAACTCTTCACGTCTTATCTAGGTATCACCCTAGCTTTGACACTTTGCAAGAAACGATGTGACTAGATTGGGGTACAACTTTGGATCTCCCCCCTTTATATACCCCTTCGGTACACGTGGTTTGGATCATCCCTTGGGGTGATGAAATACCCAAGTAGGTCCTGATGAAAAGATACTAGACATTTTCGGTTGGTCCCTAGGCTTGCACGAAGCGCAAGGGGAGAGCTTGGACGTTCTAGTAGCTCTTGGGTAACACAAATGAACTAAAGTGGACTATGATTTCTTGTCACCCAGGATCACCAAATGGTGCAAGGGGATTGGATACGTCACTAGCCCACTTAAAAAACATGACAAACAAGTAAATTTGACCCTTTAATTAGTCCTGTGTACCTAACTAGTATGGAAAACAACAAGCAAACTAAACTAACTATGTTGGGACCGATCGTTTTGTGAGAAAACATTAGTAGTTGGAACCTCTGGCCTTGGATGAACAAAAATAGCAACACAAACACTAGCAAAATGAAGCACACTCACAAACAAACAAGTTAGGTGGGTCAATACTTGAAAACGACAACATATGAACACTGAAATTAGAAATTTAAGTCTCTGTTTTACCTTAGAATTGCCTCTGTTTGAGGCAAACTCGCCTATTCTAGAGAGAAAATTTGCCCCTGTTAGTAGTAGAATCACTTGTTTTAGTAGCAGAATCGCCTATTTTAGTAGTAGAGTCACCTATTTTAGTAGCAAAATCACCTATTTCAGTAGTAGAATAGCTTGTTTTAGTAGTAGAACCACTTGCTTGAGTAACAAGGAGCAAATTTTTCCCCTGTTTGATAGATGGGTGAATCTACAAGATGCAGATTCACCTCTGTTTAAGGCAGAATCACCTTTGTTGCTGCATATTCGCCTGTTCTAATAGTAGAATCGCCTTTGTGTTTAACCTGAACCTACAAAACTTGAAACAACAAAGCACATAAAAAGAATTGACCCATTTGTGGGTCCCACCGGGTATGCCAGAAATGTGTGCAACGTGTTTTCTAACCCTAAATGGTGCAAAACAAGTGAAATGTAAAAAGAAGAACAACACAAAGCAACACCTCAAGATTGACCTAATTGAACTTGAACAAATAAAAGATAAAAAAAGTAATTTAACTTGCCCAAGTTGATCAAATGGTTGGCCTTGTTGATTTGTTTGATTTGTGTGCTCCTAGATCAATTTTGGGAGCATGTTGACTTGTTGTAGCTTGATTTGGATGCAAAGATGGTGGTTTTTGGTTATGGATGCAATATGAAAGTGGATGATGAAGAGGATGAATTCTTGAGAATGGTTAGGGTTGGATGAATGCTTGAAATTATGTGAGAGAATAATGTAAGGAGAGAAAAAAATGGCTAAGTGTTATCCATTTAACCTAGGAAGATCAAATAGACGGTGGAGATTGAAAGAGGGAAAAAGATCAAGGGCTAAGATGAAGAGTTGACTAAAGGAATTAAAAATTCCTTTTTAATGTGCATGAGGATGATAAAAGGAATTAAAAATTCCTTAGAAACCTTGGATGAATAAAATGGAATTTAAAATTCCATTGGGAAGGACATGGGGATTGTAAATGGAATTAAAAATTCCATGAGAAGACCTTGGGGAATGGGGAGAGTTTACCAAAGGAGTTGATTAGACTAGCTAATTAATGATTAGAGGACAGTTAGGTGTCTAGTGAAGATTAGGAGCCAACTTGCAAAAGTTGGAGGATGTGACACATGGGAGGACCTTGGTAAGATAAAAAGGAATTAAAAATTCCTTGGGGGATGGGGAGAGTTTACCAAAGGGGTTGATTAGACTAGCTAACCAATGATTAGAGGATAGTTAAGTGGCTAATGAAGATTAGGAGCCAACTTGCAAAAGTTGGAGGATGTGACACATCCTAATCATGGAGTAGACGTGTGCACACCCCTAATGTTGGGATTAGGAGGTGAATTAGGATTAAGTGGATGGATGGGAGATAAAGGGAATTAAATAAATGGATTATTTATTTAATTCCTTAAAGGAAAGGAATAAAGGGGTAAGGTATTTAATTATTTAACTAAATACCTTAGGGATTTAGAGGACTTTAGGGGTATTAATTAAATAATAGTAATACTACTTAATTAATGCAAATAAGAGGATATTTAGATGAAAATGGATGAATTTGGAAAAATGTAAGTGTCCAAATTTAGGTGTCTACAGTAGTAATCTCATTTGAGCTCCCACACAAGAGCTACAAAATTAGACCTCCCCTTGGTCATTTGCAAAATGGGGGTTGGATATTATTAGGAAAATATCACCCCCTTCTTTTAAATAACATACCTTCAACATCATAGCTATTAATTACTTTATGATTTTAGTCAAAGCTATTCCATTTGAATCCACTAATGCTAAAGTAATTTGTAACTTTCTTCTGAACAATATCATCGCTCACTTTGGGTTACCTTCTATCCTTGTTTCCAAAAATGGTACTTTATTTAAGAACAAAGAGGTGAAGCAATTATTAGAAAAAATTCACATTCAACATTAGTTTTCTACACCTTACTATCCTCAATCCAATGGTCAATTTGAAGAATCTAATAAAACTCTTGAGCTAATTCTTTGGAAAACAGTGAATAAACAGGATAAAGACTAGCATACTAAATTGATGTACACTTTATGGGCCCATCAAACGAGCACTCGTACGACTACTAGTACAACCTCACACAACCTCTTGTATGGTGTTGACACTATCATACATCTAGAGTTGGTAATTTTTTCTTTGTGATTTTTCCTTAAAGGGTTGATTGATGATGAAATTTGTCATGTAGAATGTTTAAACAAAATTGAGTTGATCAATGAGTGCCGATTACAGACCCTCAAACATCTCCAATCTTATCAAATATTTATTTCTAAGCATTACAATCAAGGTGTTCTTTCTCATACATTCAAGGTAGGTGATCTCGTTCTATATGAGAATCAAAGAATTGCAAATGTGCCACCTAATGAAAAGGGGAAATTTATCTCTAGTTGGTTAGGTCCTCACATAATTACCTTCATTTATGGTTCTGGTGCATATGGATTATCACCTATGGATGATACACCTCTAAAATAATCGATCAATGCAATGCATCTTCGTCGATGTACTATGCATGAAGTCTATGTGCCACGTGCATGACACTCGTCCTCTTCTAGGGATTATAGTTCATTATGTTATGATATTTCTTCATTAACAGATTATCTTCTTAATTTTTGTTATGATATAGTAATGTGTATGTACTTAATTTCTTTAATTAGGAATTTTTTTATTTTTTTTATATCTATGTTGTGTATCCATCTATTATGTTTTATTATATCTTTTAGTTAGGCATTAGATCATCACTATATTTAATTAAGCATACATCCAATGTGTGCTTATTAAATTATGATAGTATCTAATCTAAGAATACATCCATAAATGTGCATCCATCACATAATCATGTACATGAAAATGAAACCTACACATAAAGAACATCGTAATACCAACCCAAGATCTCATGTATATATATAAAAAATAATTCCATGCACATGTATCGCACTACTAGAAAAAATGTGGTGTTTGTATAATTATATATGAATCTATACAATAAAAATTCTATAAATCAATGATATGATACATCAAAAGTGACTCTCTATCCCGTGGATGCATGGCTTCCTGAGTCTTTAAGCACTATTTGTGGCAAAGAAGGATGTTGGATCAATGCGTAGGAATGTGATTAGTGCGACCATGACACAAACATGCTCCATGATAATAATCCTTGGATATCTCCTCGTAACTCTATGTCCTCCTCCCGCAGTGATTTGATGCACTCCAATAATGCAATCTCCCACTCCTAGGCTAATCGTATCTCATCTCTAAAATGTTGCACCTAATGATCCTGAGAACCAAGGAGTGTTATCCTAATAGCCTCTAGCTGCCTCCTAAGGTCATCGACCTAGCTCTATAGGGTATCATGTGCATGCACAACTTTCTCATCCCACATCATGACCTACTCTCTCTTAGTAAGAGTAGTGAGGAGCTCTACAACCCACTAGTCCCTTTATTTAGTCATTGTGATTAGCTTGGTGGTTTTCTATACCACCTCCACTTAGGCCTCCTCTAATCCATTTGGAGATGTACCATAGGCTTGAATAATGGGGTGTGACACCTTGTTGTGGATGGCCTATAGGCATCAAGGACTGCCCCCAGGTATGGACGGTTGGGACCACCTCTAATATGCATCATCCAAAGAAATAAAGCTTCTCTTGTGTGAACACTGCAACCACAAAGAAAGTGGATGCTGTCAAAACATCATCAGAGTATACATGTATACATGAGAAAATTGAAATGGAAGAATTGGAATGAAATAACATATAGTATACTTGTACTTAGATCCACATCCTACTAATGTGGGTCCAGAGGTGGAGCACCACTATCGAAAGTGATGCTTGGCCATGTCGTTGTTGTTGAAGGAGGAATGATTATCTAAATGGTGGGTGATGCCACTAAGATAAGTGTCACGCATACTAGTGATGCCACATGTCATCATCACTTTGGCCTCTCTTGAGCTCTACCTGCCTCTACCTCATTACCCTCATAGTTGGACCTCTGAGCACTAGCATTTCCCATGGGGGAACCTAGAAGGAAAATTGATGCAAAGAAAGGAATCTACTAAACCAACTTGACACAAGTGAAATAATGATCCATCACCAACAATGACAAAATACAACCTATTTCACCTTGGAAACATAGCTATAATGGCCTAATGGCACTCAAAAAAGAGGGAAGCATGAAACCTTGTGAATTTTGGATTCTACAAACCTTCTACAACAATATTCAATGGTTTTCCATCCATTCACAGGCAGGGAATACAAAGATGTGTTCAATCGCCAAGCAACCTAGTGCACCTTGAGACATCAAAAATACAACATAAAGGCATTCAATAATTAAACTAGCTTGTAACATTAGGTTCTTCACTTTTTCAGACCTCTAACCACATACCACCATGATTCTTCACCCTTCTATTAACAAACAATGCATAGACTAATCAAAGCAACAAAGAACCTAGGGTTTTAGACTATTTTCCAAGTAAATGAGAGCACACTATCATTCATTCCTCGCACATGCAAAAATTTAAAGGCTTGATCCAAAAAGGGTTTTTTGATCTCCCTAAAATAGAACTTTCTACCAATTTTCATGAGTTTTTGATGGAGGCAAACAAAGATATGATTTTTTTTGTGTTTCTAGAAATCCTAGGTAGGGTTTAGACCTGCACTCACTGAAATTGTAATATCATGCATAAAACTTGATGAAATTCTACCAAATAAAAATAATTCAAAAGATAAAGCCCTTCTCCAACTTATCCAATTGGTTTTAGGACTGTACCAACTTGTACCAATCTGTACAATACATGTTTCAGACTACACTTTTCAGAAAATTAACTTTATAGGCCTACCCTCAATGAAATGGTCACATCTCATTCAAAACTTAATGAAATTGATTCAAACAAAAATAAATATAATCTTAAAAAAAATATTCAACCTTTCTAATTGATTTCATGTCTATAATTTACCATAGAGTTCCATACCATCAAGTTAAAGGTTGTCGAACACAAAAAAAGAAAGAAAAGAACATGCCAAATGAGTTTCTTTCATTCTTGTTCTTCCCCCAACCTTCTCCAACCTTTGTGCTTGAGGTTACATTGCATATTTATCATATTAAAGCCATTTCCAACTGAAAAACTAGCCTCTAACTCCTTGGTTAACCAAAATAAAAACTTTAACAATTTTTTTGACAATAATGACAACATTTTTCATCATTTGCAACTTTGACAACATTTGACAACATTACACTAAAACATCATCAAATGGTCTTAGATGACCTTATTGAACCCAAAAAAATCAAAAATAAATGTTTAGAAACATGACAACAAAGTGCAATAATGGCACATCTAAAGATGCCCTTGCATCAAAAATCAAGGTGGGACCTATTGTCTACCATCATTTGGAAAATCCTACTAAGATGATGAAATCATCGGTCACTAGGGCCTTAGGTTGGTCCTCAATTGAACCATTGTTTCCACTAAGTGCACATCTACGATGGCCAATGAGGAGGGTCTCCCACTCACACTGTGTTCCTATGGGATCGTATATACATGGGAGCCATTGAGGGAGTCTCCTATACCTACCTAAGCTATCGAGCAACCTGATGCTAGTAGTATGGTACTATAATATAATTTGATTGCTCGATGAGGATTTGATCTTGTTACATCCTCCATAACTACCTCCTATTGGCAACCAGGTCCCCCATCTACCTATAGGGCCACCATCTAATGTCCTGGGCCATCAATACATCTATCCTTTGTTGCCAAAACTATAAGTCACCATACCACCACTCATGTATCAATGGGTACACATGTGACTAAGGATGTCCATGTGCCAGGCCCTAGGGGTACCTAATTGATCTCATGCACTAGATGTCCTTGAACTCCCATATCTGAAGAAGTGTACAGGTAGTAAGGTTGTCATACTCATAGTGCATGTATTGTCTGAGGTCATGGTATAGGTGGGTGAGCATGCTTTGGCCCCATGAAAATATGGTCATTTTCTCCTCCATGGATTTGATGTAGTAGAAGAGAACCCTATGGAGGTGCAAGCCTCACCCATCCATCATGACCCATAGCGTGATGGTCACGATCATCACTCGATGAACCAGTGACATCACTACATCACATTGCTCCATCTAACACAAGTAGATATGCCTAGATGTCTCCTCTGAGACTACATAGCTAAGGTAGTAGTGGTGAGTGCCCTAAACATCCTAGGCTATCCTACCCTCCTCGTACACCACTCACTCTTTGCGAATGGGTAGGCACAAGATACGATAGACATCCTCCAAAGTCAAAACCCTCTCCCTTATTGGGAGATGAAATATCAAAATA
This sequence comes from Sequoia sempervirens, assembly GCA_007258455.2. Lineage (NCBI taxonomy): Eukaryota > Viridiplantae > Streptophyta > Pinopsida > Cupressales > Cupressaceae > Sequoia > Sequoia sempervirens. The sequence goes on from VDFB02219526.1 coordinate 28,365, forward strand.
TCTACATCCCAACACTCTAGGAGTGCCATGAGCATAGGAGCATGGAATTAGATCTTTGACATTGTATAGACCTACTAGAGCCCAATGTGTTGCAACAAGCCATAGTCATTCATGTTCATCTCATTGTTGTGGCTTTGCAACAATGATAGAATCACCTCACTGTTATTCTCTCTAATCTTAGGCCACTCTTGCAAAAATATAAAGCCTACTATCAAAAAACTCTACATCATCAAAAATTTACTAAGTTTATCATTGAAACTACAACATGCTGCATAGATTTTTGCACATGTTGGCATCTGAAGTGAAATTGGCCATCAACAATGTACAATCATGATGCCAATGTGTCCAATAGATGCTTGTGTTCTATTAGGATGCTAGCACATCCCATGGATGTCATTACATTGGCTAGACACTTGTGTTATTTGAGGAAATTAAAACACTAAAAAAAATGCTAAAATGACAAGTTGGGTGAATTGTTTTTGGGTACCTTATTAGGTGAATTTCCCCTCATCACATCAATGTGTAGCCAATCAATTCATGGTAGCTTGGACTCTTTTTTTTGAGTCATTTTGCTAACAACTCTCTAGGAAGTCAACAAACTCTTCATAGTGAATAGTGAAAATGACCCTTCCATGGGCCCACCCAAACATATATAGGCTGAAATTTCCCCATTTTTTGTGGAAAAATGTTCCTTCCATCCTTCCTATTTTCACCCCACCTAAATGGGGGAAAAAATAAAGGGGCATATAATCACTACTTCATCATTATTTCCTTCTTGTTTATCTAAACTTTCTTAAGCATTCTTCTCACTGTGATAGCTTCTTTTGATTTCGAAATTGACCCAATTTTGAGTTTTACAGAATGAAACTTCACGTCAAGAACTATAGTTTCTCTTGAGATAAAATGTTGGGGGAATCAATAGTATTTTCCTTCTTGCCCTCTGTGGCCTCTGTAATGATGGAAAAAGGTCCCCTTAACTTGGCCTTGATTTAGTGTTGTAATATGCCTAACATATTCACATTAGGTCTTGGGCCCTTGTGAACTAAATGAATATCCATTATACCTTTCTTAAGTGTTGTGAAGTGTTGTAACACACTTTCACACTTTTCTAAGGTCCTATTAATGAAATACACCTAAGTAACCTCTTTTTAACATTAATCTTTCCTTATTTTAAAGTGTTGTAAAGTGTTGTAACACAATTTCACACTTTTCTAGGCTTGTCATTAATAATTGGGATTTTTTATGCTTTAATTGGCCTTATTTTACATCCACAAGCCTCATATATGTGTTTTTTCAAGGATAATCACAAAAAAACCATTTTAAAACATCAAAATCCTAAAAACCCACCTCAAAAAGCTAAGGAGGGACTCATTCACCATTCTAGGTGAATGAGTCCCCTTAGGTGGGACCCATTCGCCTAGGGTGGCAAATGAGTCCCATTTAACTCAAAATCAAAATTAATTCAAATCTTTGGTAAGATTTTATTCTCCTAGATCCAATGCCAGCTTGTAGTGTTGTTATTTCAGGAATTCTTGCATAATTGAGTATAAGTACAAGTTTCTTTCATTCATTTTACACCTAGAAAATTGGATGAGCATTCTTATAGCAAGTTTGAGTTTACAAGAGTATTCAAGAGCATTAAAGAGAATTCAAGGAAATATTATCAAGTATTTAAGAGAAACATTCAAGTATCAATCATCATGTCAAAGATTCCATGCTTCATGTTTGTTATTATGCTAAAAATTGTGATGTAAGGTTTATGATTTAAGCAAGCACTACTAAATTTGACACCATTTTTTAATGGACGTTTGTCGGTCATTTGACAAATCTTTGTCAGAAAAGCGACAAAATGATGAAAAAAAATTTGTTGCTATTTTTTCATT
>VDFB02219527.1:0-22552 GCA_007258455.2 Sequoia sempervirens
GCTTGCGCACATTCATCTTTGAAAATCATACATCTACATCTCAGTGGAGAAACGCAGCTACTACTCTGGATAAAGAAGAAGAAAAAGCAGATCTTGCAGCAGGTAGACCAGTCTTGCCACCTCCCTCGTGGAATTAAGCATCCTGGCTTATCAAGTTTACATTAGAAGAAGGAGAAGAAATCCTCCTATACAGCCAGATCCTGTTTTTGAAGAAGCTCCTGATCAGTTTACTGAGTCAGAAATTTTAGAAGAAGAATCTCCCACTCCAATTGCAGAGATGGGTGATCGTAATAACAACAACAATGGTGAAAATCTCAACGGTCGTAATGGAAGAAACGCAAGACGTCCAGCCCCTTTGCCTTGGGGCGACAATATTGGACCGTTGGCTTTACCAGGACATCATGAATTGCCCAAGGGATCACGCAAGTTTTTCCCGAGATTTCATGGCGATGGTTCAAAACATCCAGATGAACATTTATCAGCATTCACGGCGGCTTGTTCCGTTTTGCATGTTGCGCATGAGGACATCGCCGTTCGTCTTTTCGTGGAGACTCTTGAGAACAACGCAGCAGATTGGTTCAACAATCTTGAACCAGGAATTATTACAAGTTGGGCTGTCATGAGCGAGAAGTTTTTGGCAAGATTCAAGCCTGCCGAAGACAATCACAGATTATTTGCGCAACTCTCAAATTCGAAGATGGAGAAGCATGAACCGATGAGAGAATTCGTGGCAAGGTTTAATCGCCTTGTTACACGTCTTTCTCACACTTTGAATCCATCTGATGAGATTTTGATGAGTTCTTTCATGAACGCGTTGCCGTCAGAAATTGCCTTTTTCTTGAAGATAAGCGAAGAAGATGATCTAACACACCTTCAGGAGGAAGCAATCAAGCTTGAAGATACCATGATTACAACCGGCAAGATGAAAGATGATTCGATCAGGCCGCTCGTGCAAGCGTCGGCCGATCCGTTGCTACAGAAGGTAGCAAATGAGGTGACGATACTAAAACGGCAGTCACCACCTCAAGGGCAACCAGCCTTGCCCTCACCTCCTTTTCAATCTCAACCAGCATATCAGCCGAGGAGGAATAACTTTCAGCCGTATAATAATTTCAAGTCGAAGTTTCCGCAAGGACAACCGAGACAAAACAATGAAGCTGAAAAGGCTACGGTCTTTTGCACGTTCCATGATTCAGCAGAGCACACCGGGTCTACATGTCCGGAAAATCAAAGAATGAATCAGCTCATGGGATTTGCTGATTCCGCTCCTAGTTCAGACTTCATACCTTCCAGTTCAAACGTCGTCTCTTCACAGCCAGACGAGTTTGATGGCGACTCCGCAACGGGATATTTTGATAGAGAACCCGTTATTGAAGAAGAAGAATCCCGTTTTTCTCTTGCAGTGAATCATGAGAATATTACCTCACCTGTGTTCACTCGTGCTCAACATTTCAAAGCACAGAAGGAGGAAGAGGAAAAGCGGAATTTGAATGCGAAAGCAAAAGAAGTAGTTTCTACTTCTAATCAAAAACCTTCACAAGAGAATATCTTGCCAGCAGCTTTAGATACGTCTTCAGCGAGCTTTGACATTGTTTCTTCCATGATGAAGACTAAGGTGCAGATATCTCAGCTGGGGTATTTACAAGATCATCCAGAGCAGTTGGATAGGATCTTGAACGTTCTTAAGAAGAAGAATGTCGTTCAGCCGACATTATTACAATCCTCAGTTCCTGCAGAAGAGAAGCCGAGGCCGTTTTATATATCTTTATATATAGGAGGTTTCAAGCTGAGCAATTGCATAATTGACAGTGGAGCTTCGGACAACGTAATGCCCTTACAAATTATGAATGCGTTGGGACTTTCGTGTACCCCGACTCAGGAAAAGTGTTATTCACTTGAGTCTAAACCGGTGCCGTTAGTTGGTCAACTCAAAGATGCGCAAGTGAGGCTAGCGTCTTGTCCAGAGAAGAAGATTATGATGACTATCCTTGTAGCTGATATTCCTACCAGTTACGGGATGTTACTTAGTAGAAGTTTTTGCAAGGATCTTGGAGGAGAAATACAGATGGATTGGTCGTTCGCGACAATTCCATTAAAGAAAGGTACTTTCAAATTAGAGCCGGAAACCAAATCAAAGTTTACAGTGGTAAAGTCCCAGGACCCACATGCTCAAGTGTTGTATCAAGACACGGGTCCAGGCACATACGCTATGGTGTCTGAAGTGACAGATGATTGTCAAAATTTTGCACTTTCCACCGAATTACCAGATGAAGAATCAAAAGTGTGGACGATGCAGTTTGATGGCAGTTGTTCAACTTCATGTTTCGGAGCGGGAGTAGTGATTATCTCTCCCGAAGGTCGTTTATATCCTTTTGCATATAGGTTGCAATTTGATTGCACTAATAATACTGCAGAATATGAGGCGCTTTTGTTAGGTCTCAAAAACGCAAAGGATATGGGGATCAAGCTGCTTCAAGTTGAAGGAGATGCAGAGCTGATCGTAAAGCAGGTCAGAGATCAATTTCAAGTTAGAAAGAATCGTCTCCAAAACTATAGGCAGAGAGTATGGAATGCAATCGAATGGTTCGATGCATTTAATATCAAATACATTTCAAGAATGAACAATAGCAAAGCTGATGCGCTTGCAGTTTCAGCCGCTCTTTTTATGCCTAATTCTGATTTTCGTCAGAATTCATTTGCTATTGAGTTAATTTACAGACCAGCTGTTCCTGATAATTCAGACAACTGGCAAGTCTTCAGTGATGATGAAGATATCAAAGAATTTCTCGTCATGGGAGACAACTACAAAGAATTGTTCTTTGAAGGGAGCTCAACTCCTTGCAGAGAGTCAATTACTGAAGAGTCTGAGGTTATAGAATCTGGAATCATACAATTGAAAGGAAATCAGATTCCTAAAGGTTTTGTATCCTTAGAGGATATTTTTGACAGGCATGATCGTTACATCCAAGATCAGAAGAGGTCAGGGGTGAATACTTCGTCAGAATACAGTCAAGTCAACATAGGTACTGAAGACAAGCCTCGGCTTGTGAATTTGGGTACGTGTTGTACTCCGGACGAGACTGAGAGGTTTATCGCCTTGTTCAAGCAGTACAAGGATGTTTTTGCCTGGTCATATGAAGATCTAAAGGTCTTCACACCCGTTGAATTGTCTCACACAATTCCGCTGAAGTCTGAAGTGCAGCCTTTCAGGCAGAAACAAAGACATTACAATCCGCGAATTCAAGATACTATCTATGCGGAAATTCAGAAGATGGTGGATTCTAGAATAATTTTTCCTATTCATCACTCCACCTGGGTGTCAAACATCGTTCCTGTGCGCAAAAAGAATGGAGAAATCAGAATTTGCGTTGATTTCAGGAACTTAAATCAATCGTCCTTGAAGGACAATTATCCCTTACCGATCATGGAGCATACATTGCAGACAGTTACCGGATTGGAAATGCTATCACTTCTTGATGGTTTTTCTGGTTACAATCAGATTGCAGTGGCTGAGGAGGATCAAATCAAAACAGCTTTCACCACGCCGTGGGGAACGTTTGCATATGAGAGGATGCCTTTCGGCCTTATCACCGCCGGTGCTACTTTTCAGAGAGCCATGGATTTAGCGTTTGGGGATCTTAGGAATAAGATCATAGTCGTCTATCTTGATGACTTAACCGTTTTTTCAGATAAACGGAGTGATCACTTTTCACACCTTGTGAAAGTGTTCGAGAGATGTAGGTATCATAAAATATCTTTGAATCCAAAGAAGTCAATCTTTGCGGTTACGGAGGGCAAGTTACTTGGTCATATCGTTTCCAAAGAAGGTACTAGAATAGATCCAAATCGGGTGGATTCAATCAGAAACCTATCTCTCCCTACAAGCAAAACGCAGGTGCATTCATTTTTCGGTAAAGTTAACTTTATCCGAAGATTTGTACCTGATTTCTCAGAGCTGACGAAGGAGATTTCAGCAATGATGAAGAAGACGTCTACATTCGTGTGGACGGACGAAGGCAAGCAGGCCTTTAATAAGATAAAAGAAGCTATTGCTAATGCACCAGTGTTAGTTCGGCCTAACTTTCAGAAGGATTTCATTCTTTATTGTTATGCGTCGGAACATTCATTGTCTGCCATTTTGACACAGCAACTCAGTGAGGAGGGTGAATCTCCTATTGCTTTTATGAGTGCTAATTTCAAAGATGCTGAGATGCGTTATTCCCAGATCGAGAAGAACGCTTATGCTGTCGTCAGAGCTGTCAAGAATTTCAGATTTTATCTTTTGAATTCACATACTACGGTGTATGTCACCGATCCAGCAGTAAAAAGTGTGCTTACTCAGCAGGAGATGGGTACGAAAAGAGGAAATTGGATCGCGAGGGTTCAAGAATATGATCTGGAGATCAAACCAACCAAGCTTGTTCGCGGGCAAGGTCTTTGCAGGTTATTGGCGGAAGATGGAGATCGCAAGTTCAAAAGCAATAGTGGAATTATTTCAGATCAAGAAGTTGAAGAAGACTTACCTTTGGTCTTATTAGTTAATTCTGCGGAAGAATGGTACACACCTCTTTGGTATTATTCAGCATATGGAGAATGTCCACGTCACATGGACAAACAGCAGAAAAGAACATTGAAATTGAAAGCACAGAATTTCGTGCTTGTTAATAACGTTCTGTACAAGCGTGGCCTTGACGGAACTTTCCTATTATGTGTCGGAAAAGATCAGCAGCGAAGGTTGTTAGAAGCTTTCCATAATCAAGCATGCGGAGGACACTTTTCATCGAGGGTTACTGCATTCAAGATCCTACGAGCACAGTTCTATTGGCCAACTATGTTTCGTGACGCATATGATTGGGTGTACAAATGTCAGTTATGTCAGCAGTTTGCTGGTAAAGTGAAATTGGCATCCTTTCCTCTCAGGACAGTTATCATAGATGCTCCATTTCAGCAGTGGGGTATTGATTTTGTAGGTCCCGTCAATCCAAGTTCCAGCAAGGGGCATGTTTATGTCCTTACAGCGACAGATTATTTTACAAAGTGGGTTGAGGCAATTCCTACCAAAAGAGCTACATCCGAAGTGGTTTGCAGTTTTCTAAAAGAGAATATTATTTCTCGCTTCGGAGTTCCTCGCAAAATTGTGACTGATAATGCTACTTGCTTCTCGTCAGAGGAGATTTTAAGTTTTTGTTTTGATCACGGCATCATGTTGTCTCATTCATCAGATTATTACCCTCAGGGTAATGGACAAGCCGAATCATCCAATAAGAACATTGTCACAATCATACGCAAGTTGGTTGAGTCAAATCAGCGAGCTTGGCATACTAAGTTGTACGACGCTCTTTGGGCTGATCGTATAACTCCCAAGAGAGCTATTGGCACCTCGCCTTTTATACTTTTGTATGGCACAGAAGCTATTCTGCCCATTACATTGGAGTTGTCTGCTTTACAGTTAGCATCAGCAGTAGAAGATGAAGAATTTAATGATCCTATTCAGAAGAGGATCTTGCTCCTGATGAAACTTCAAGAAGAAAGGATGGAGGTTGTTGATAAAATCACTCAGCATCAAGAAAGAGTGAAGAAAATTTTTGATAAGAAAGCTCGTTACAGAGACTTTCAAGTCGGAGATCAAGTCCTTTTGTGGGACAAGAGGCATGAGCCAAAAGGAATGCATGGAAAATTTGATTCCTTATGGTTAAGGCCCTTCCAGATTCACGAATCAGCCGGAGAGAATACTTATATTCTTTCACATCAAGATGGAAGGCTCTTCCCGCTTCCTTATAGCGGGCAATATCTTAAGCACTTCAACCCTCCGGGGGAGGAGTAACATTGTAAATATTTTGTAAGTAATTTTTATGCTTTATCGTAATGTCGTATTGTATTTCCCCGTTTTGTGATGTTTTGTCGTGTATTAGGTGATTTAAGTAGTCTTGTTTTAGGTGATTTCTAGGTTAAGTTTTTTAGGAAACTCCAAAGTTTTAGGTGATTAGGGAAAATCCCGACTCCAATGCCCAATTATAAGTCACTGGTCTACTTAACACTGAGATTCTTAGGTTCTCCTATGCCGTAGGTATCCGACATGGTCACCAGTCGGAGCCTAATGTTGTACCCAAACCAAATTTTTTGCTTCATTAAGGCATTTTGCATTTCAAAGTCTAAACCTCGCTAAAATGTTGTGAAATACCGTTTTGGGCAATGTCAAGCATGGAGTTTTTGTCAATAGTTTGTCAGTCAAAGTCAGTTATATTGAACAAAACTTGAAGCACGTGCCTATGACCTTTCAGGTCATTATACAGCTCGCCTCGCTGGAGGCACATATCACGAGCCTTCTATGGAGGATTACTGGGCAAATTACTTTCCCGGTGGCTTGAGGTTAGCGGGAGGCGAGTTCTGACGCTTCTCTCTCTCACAGATTTCTGTTTTCTTGTGAGAGGATGTGGGAGGTTTATCAGATGATGAGGGAGAGGTTCTTCCTCAGTTTTTCAGAGAACAGGTCGACACACAACCGTTGCCAGTAGTAGATTGGTACGCCAAAGAATATGCAACGGTCAAGGAGAGGTCTAGTAGAGTCATCCAGAACAGTATACTTTACCTCGACAGCAAGAAGACAAGAAGAGTAAGCATGCCTAGAGCAGAGCCGCCAGTAGTGGTGAATCCTACGCTACCTTCTTCGTCAAAACCTAACAAGAAGAAGAGGAGTAACCCTCCTAAGAAAGTACAAGCGCCAAATAATTCAAAGGGCAAGGCGCTTGCCACTGTTTCACATTCAGAGCCCGACAGACAGCCGCTTATCACAGAGCCAGTTCAGAGATCAGCTCAGAGCCCGCCAGTACCTGAGGTTCAGCCTCAAGCTCCTACATTAGTTTCAGAGCCGTCACCAGTCCCAATTCACATTGAATTGGACTTGGACTCTCCACCTCGCAATGGGTCTTCTACACACTCACTCTCATCAGTACCTCCTGTCGCTAGTGCAGACCCTTCTAGTAGCATTAGCAGAGATTCATCTTGGATCGAGACTCAGCTAGGAAGGAAGAGGAGGCAGCCATCTTATGTTCTCAATCATTCAGATTTCGATGACATTTATCAAGATGCGCCAGATAAGAGAGTTAAGAACATGGTTCACGTAGAGAGAAACACTGACATGGAGGTTGTTATCGAGACTGCTGTACCTCCGCAGGGGAAGAGCTTGGCTGATTTAGAGTCTCAGGATTTTGAAGTTATCACAGTCAACCTTGGTCGCAGCACACGCCAGACTCAGGTTGATCTTCTTCAAGTTGCTACAGATAGTGCCAAGGACAGAATACTAAAGGACGGAGAGGATAAATCAGCCCTCAAGGCTGAAATCAGACAGCTTCGTCAGTACATTTCTAGTCTTGTGCACAGACCAGAAGCCATTAACATACTCCCGCCGATGCTTGAGCCACCAGCAGAGCAAAGTCAGCTCAATCATTTAGTTGCATATGGCAAGCGTTTGGAGGAATGGGAGGAAGATTTCGTTGCTAGAAGCCGTACTATGCTTACAGAGTTATGCTCGGTTAGCGATGCTGATGCCGCGAAGGCTCGATGTCCGTCGCCGGGATGAGGAGCGGGGATATTCTATTAACAAACCTTCCAGGGGGATGAAATTTTTGATTGCTCACGAGTTTGAGAAACTACGACACAACCATGGATCACGGAAAGGCAGAGGGCTATCTACTCTTGGAAAGGCAGTTGGTTTTAGGAGGCAAAGATAGAAAGGCAGGTTAGCGCTCGAGTTGGTGAGTAGAAACCGTCTAAGTGCACTCAGGTTTGTGAGGACTCTTGTATCTAAACGCAGATGGATTATCCCAGTTAGGGGTGGGTACTCGTGGAGCTTCTGAGATGTTCGATCGGAACTCCGAGGCTATCATTCATATCATTTTTGATGGGAGGCGGTTAGGCATAAAGGTTACTTTCGACTTCTGATCATATCAGCTTACCACCGATGAAACAACGAGGCGAGGAAAGGGAACGATTCCGGATCCACGGTGGTGAGGACATGCTGCATCGACATAGCATCCTTCGTCAGAGTCTCATCGCTCCGGACAGTGACACAGTCAACAATCACATTGAGGGGTTGATTGCTCGAGATCACACATAGTGAACTTCAGTTCCCACTTCTCAGAATAGACTTCACACACACGAGTTAAACTGGATGTTACCCTTTTCAGTTAACTCGGGGTTGTCATCACATGCATACCTATTCTGAGAATCGCCTTGTTCACTTGGAGTTGTATTTAGGGTTTTCGTTAACTGATGATAGTCTTCCAGTTAACTTGTTTTAATAAGGACGTGCATGCTCGCACAAATGTCCATTTTTAGATTAGATGTTTCAGTTAAACTGAGGGTAGTTGCCCAGTTAACTGTATAGTTTACTTAATTAGGGTTTGGCGCATTGCTTGCATGCATTGCAGGAACTATAGATAACACAAGGTGATTTTAGGGTTCCCTACACCTTGATGTATATAAATAAGAGCTTACGCTCATTTGTAAATAACTTTTGCTTGAGAGAGGAATATATGCTGCGCCTACCTTGCCCTCAATATTGCTCTTTTTCGTATTTGTTCATGTGTCTTCACTATTGCAATTGATTGTTATGCCACATAGGGTTCCAAAAGATTGTGATGTTGAATTCTTCCATAGTTTAGATAAATCTGTTTAAGCATCTTTATCATTGAAGTCAATTGCTATGCCACATAGGGTTCCAAGAGATTGAGGTGATAAGGTTGTTTTGTGTTTATTTATCATTGTGATCGATCGTTATGCCACACAGGGTTTCGAGAAGTTGCAGCGATAAATCTGTTTTGTGAATCTTTATCGATATAATCAAAGGTTATGCCGCATAGGGTTTCGTGAGATTATAAAGATAAAGGCTGTTTCGTGAAGACTTTGCTGTTTCGGTCGAGTGTTATGCCACACACGGTTCCATAAGATCGTCTTAGTGAATTCTTAAATCTGTTGTGCCCAATAAGTTGGTTTAGATTGAGATGATAGTTGTGCCACCTTGCCCTCAAGTAGAGAGTCTAAACCCACTTATCGTCAGATAGTCAAACCTTGCTCCGTTTCCTCTTGCTCTGTTTTCCTGAGGAGATTGGATAGATATAAGTTGTAGTTTAGTTGATTTGCGAAACCAGAGAAAACTCAGCTGCAACGTAGAAGTTCTTTCAAGAAAGTCTTGTGCCTCTAGCAGCTGAAACAAAAAGACAGGAAGTAGTTTTAGCTTATTTTTCTTTACAAAGCATATTTGTCAAAGAACATCGAGGGAGCTTCCCCTCAATAATTCGAAGAGCACTCATTGCGTAGTGTGCATAGGCTGTTCATAACAACTTGTACTCCAGAGGTGTTAGTTGTTACGCCAACACGAGCATTGGTCAGAGGGTCTACTAATCTAATTACAGAAAGGAACTCAACGTCAAGTATGTGCTACCCAATCCAATGCGGAGTGAGGGGCGACCATATGACGGAGTGCTTACAGAATTTAATGCTTGAAGGGAAATGACTGAAAGCTGAAAACTCTCAACACCCAGAATGTGCTTTCTAACCCAGAATGGGATAGTAGCGACCATAGGGCGGAGGTCAAATAAAACAATAACAACTGCTGAAAGAAGAAGACTATTACAACTGATAAGCAAGAACTTAACGGCTGTCAGTACTACTTCCAGCTTACAATCTTAAAACGAAATCTTGCTTACAATACAAACCATCATAAGGAAGGAATTATACAATATTCATGAATTGCGTTGCTGAATGTAAAGATTAATTGAAAATGACAATGAATAGATCCAACCTCGTTCGCCAGACTTGGGCAATCTTCACTGAAGTCTTCTCAATGCTCTTAAAGGACTTATCACCTCGATCAATAGAGGAGTTGCAGATTTTCTCCAAACTGCTGTTACAGACCTGCACTTTCAAAATATAACCAGCATCATAGGATCCAATAAAATGCTCGGAACTTCCTCGTTTCTCATTCAAAAAGATCGATATCAATTGCAAATGACTAATAGAGAGGGGGCGCTCAAATCAAGACCCAAACACTGGCTTAAAATGCAACAGATTTTTAATGCACAAATCCCAAGATACAGAAAAGTACGGCCACAGCTGAGAAGGGCGATTTGCTTTATAAAATCAGATTCTCCAATGAAAATTCTACAATTTGACACACAAGGGCGCCTAGACCAAAGGAAGAGAATTATCCAATACCCACAATGATATGTTTTGTCTTTTTTGATTTATGAATGAAAACACAAATCTGCTAAAGCTAAAATACTGAAAACAGAAATCTCTAATATGCCAAATCTGATCCTAAGAGATGAATGCTGATTACAATGCACGAACTCCAAAGTACTCACAAACTAGACTAATAATCATCACTAGTCGTTGTCTTACAAACGAGAAGAGATGCCCAAACTAGGAGGCCTTCATTCCTCGAAGCAGTCCAGAGTCAGTCCGGCAGCATAACGGTATATTTTCCAAGATGAAGAAATGATGCACCAAGACTCCCTTTTATAATTCTTCCGTTGACTTCACAAAACCCTAAAATAAGCTTTTAGGTCAAAACCCAATCCCCTCAAGGATGGGCGTACTTTTCCTTCAAGGCTTTAGTTTGACATTTTAATTAAATATCATTCTTGAAATATGCGCCCCTCATACCCTTGCTTTGACTTAGGGAATAATCAAATCATCTCTTAATGAAGGCGCCACCCTCAAGGGCCCACTTTTAAAAACAACATTAAGTCATTAATTCTAAGCCAAGGGTCAACGTTAAATTATAATAATTAAAACGTGACTTTTTAATTTAAGTGACTTAACTTATTTCTCCGACAGTGCCCTGAAGCCAATACTGAAGAAGTCAACTGATCATTCTGAAGCCGGAAGTCAACCAACCTGAGCTCATTTGGAAAGCTGCCAAAAATAGAATTTACTAAAAATAGTAAATTCCAAAAAGTGCTCTGAATGCCGAGATGATCATACCACTGCGAAGCCCTCTGAAAACCCAGAAGGAATCCGCCATTTAATCCACCATCTTTGAGCAATGACCTCCTCAAAATTAGGAAACCCTAATTTTAACTTCCGACTAGCCTTCGGGTTCCCAAAGAAAGGCTAACGGTCACTGGAAATGTCAGGCTTGAAAAGGGGACATTACACTGACAAGATGAATAAAATTTCTCGAGTGAAATTAAATGGTGTTGAAATTAAATTTTAAATTTTAAATACGCCATTTTAAAAGGATGAAATTTTATGCCGGAGTAAATTTTAATAAATTTCTCGAAACTACTTCAGTCAACTGGAAATAACTGGCAGTCAAGGAGGGAAAATTTTAAATTCGAACGAGGAAAGAATCTCTAATAATAGCCAATTTCTATGACGACTGCATGATTACTGGGAATATTCTCTCCTAAGATTGGAAAATTTCTAAGTCATGGCGAAGTGAATTTATGGCATTTGCTAAAATAGGCGCTAGCTTTCAGTTATAAAAAACTTCGAAGTTTTCCATTTCTACTCACAAAATTGCATAGATAAAATTTGTGCTGGAGAGCTGAAAATTGTGTTGAGGCTATGAGAAAATTATTTTTCTGAGTTGTTGAGTTTGAGAGTTGCTGAAGTTGGATTATTTATTTGAATGCTGAAAGTTGAAATTGCTGGAGTTGCTGAGATTTAGAGTTGCTGGAGTTGAGAGTGTTGAGTGCTGAGAAGAAGTAAAATCTGAAGTAGAAGTGTTGAATTTGATTTTTCGAAGTGGGAGTTTGATTTTTCGAGGAGTTGAAAGTATTATTGCTGCAAGTTGTTGAAGCTTGGAGTTTTAATTTTGGAGTTGTATTTCTTGAGGTTTGGAGTTGGAGTTTTACTGCTGAAGTTTTAATTTTTCCTTTTGAAGCCAACTCCACTTGCCAGCCATCTCACGGAAATTTATTTTTAAAAGTTAGAATTATAATGCTTGCTTTTTGTTTTGCAGATGGCTGAAAGTAGAAGAGGAGATGTTGCTAGAACGAGCAAGGCTGCAGCCAAAGTTGGAAATATTGGGGCTGGCAAAGAGAATGCTTCCAGACAGGCTATTATCAAACAGTTGAAGAAGTCTTTTATTCTAGAGTCGAAGTTTGTATCGAATTTGGGAGGTTTGACTGACACCAACCTCGGTTCTTTCAACCTCGAAGCATTCAAGAGAAGAATATATGGGCAAGGTGGTAATCTGCTGTCGGTGATTTCGCACAACATTGTGAGAAGCGGGTTGTATGCAGCAGCCGGTTTCCTGCCAGCAGTTCGATGTCCAGAGCTTATTATGGAGTGTGCAAATTACTACAATTCGGACCACCGGACGATTGTTTCTCCAGATGGCATGCCGCTAGCTAATTTCACAACTGATGCAATTCGCAAAGCATTTGGGATCCTGGCCACGGACAAAAAGTTGTACAAGTCCAAGGAGAGAGCTGATAAGATGTATGCTACATCTTTTGATAAATGTGCTAAGAGGATCAACACTACGTGGATGAGGAAGCCAAAGCCTCCTAGCGCCAAGCTGCCAAAACAAATTATTTCAAAGGAGCTGAAGCAGGAATATTGCGATTTAATCATGTTGCTCAGCCGGGTTAATGGCAGCCCACATGCATATGCGTTTGAGCCATGGATGTTCTTCTATATTAGCATGGTACTTGAAGAAAAATAATATGTGGATTGGGCGTAGATGATCAGTGATAACATTAATGAACAGTTCAAGAATCTAAGGAGAACGAAGATGTTCTACATGAGCTCATATGTCATCTACATGTTGGCTCGAATGACAAGATATAAGGGGTTGGCGTACCAGGAGCCAATTGGGTGTGGTTCCAATCAATTCAAGATTCATGAAGCATGCAGGAAGTTGCATCGCATGAGCACCTCTCACTTCAAGAGGGTGAATGACGCCTTCACATGAGGACTCTTCAGTGGAGATTGCAGCAAAGAATATCTAAGGAGGCACAAGAGTTGATCGAGGAGTAAGGGTTTTGGTTTGTCCAATTCCCGAAGTTCACTTATTTAGGGCTACCGAGGCACCATTTATGCCTACCGATTACCAAGATACCCCACTAATAGAATGATAATGCTCGAGGTGTCTAGGCAACTTGTGGCCTATGACAAAATTATAAGAAGGAAGAAGAAAGGAGGTTTGCACTTCCCTATTGTTTTGGGAAACTCGCTTCAGGAGTGCCCTTCTTTGCAAGCAGCTAGGGAGGCAGAAGAAGAATTGCAGTTTTATCACCTCACTCTCCATACCAGCCGACAGGACTTTGATCCTCGAGGGAAGATTGGAATGGTGCAGAGTGAGGAATATAGGCACAGGGCTCACTTAGAAGATTTTTGGGCGAATGCAGGAGATGAAGATGAAGTCAGAAGAAGAATGTTCTCTAGATTGCCTCTGAAGTTAATCAGAGAATGCGAGGTGGTCCAGGTTCTGGATCAAGTTGATGAAAATACCAGACTTACCCGGACTACGAGTCAATAAAGAACACGCCAATCCCACCACCAGATTGGGCTGAGCCAGAGATTACAGACTTAGACACTTTGTCTATTCCTGTCTTGACCTTCACGAGGAGTTGGGTGGATGGGCATTTTCACAAGCTGAAAATAAGATCAATTGCTCTCTCATACAATCTCATGGGTGATCGGAGGCCACTAGTGTCAGCAAAGAAGAGGAAAAAAATTGCCCAAGCTACAAAGCCGCAACAGCAAGAAGAGCCAATTCAGCCCGAGCCTCAGAGGACAGAGGAAACATCACCTACTCAGTTGTTGGCTCAATCCTCCAGCGTACATGAAGTCTCAATGTTTGCAAATCAGAGGGCTGGAGTGAATGAAGAACAGGAAATTGGAGTAGTTAACCAGCCATTGCCAAGAGAACTGGACAGTCAGCGTGGTAATTGTTGATGTGTTTTTCGTGACCGCACCAACGCAGAATAAAGTTGCCAATGGCTTCCCTATTCTCTCTTGATCAAAGTATTCCGCACGCTAAGATTGCCAGAAAGTTCGTGCGTTCAACTCCAAGGTTCCTTTAGTGCGAATAGGCTCAGTTTGGCTCGATGTGATTTTGCTGGTATTTCAAGGGGACTTACAGAATTGTTCGGCAGCGGAGAAAGGAATTCAAATGCTCGAAAAATTTATCTATGAAGTGCGGGTTTCCTATTCTAACCAGAAAGTACTGAATTGAAAAGGGTGTAGGGCCTAAGAAGTTTATGTTCTATTCTAAATGCAGGATATGTGGAGCTTCATTTCAATAGACTTCAACCAAATTTCACCTAGCCTCCGTCGGACAGCCTCAGCAAAATCGGTGCAATCTTCAAAGGGAAATAGCAAAAGATGTTCAAATTATGACTTAACATGCATACACCATCAGAACAACGCATATAAGCATATAAATCACAACCGAAGTTAAACACAAGATAATGTCCAGTTGACCACGCAAGGCAGACTTATCATCAACAAGCCGCTAGTGGTATGGAATAAAGCGAAGCTATCTCAATAAAACACCACACACCAAAGTAAGCTATTTGCATGAATTATGCTACTTGGATACGAAAGGAAGAAGAAACCTTGCTAGCATTTCATGACAAGACAAATTCCATCATCAATGAAAAGATCTATTATCATAAAATGTGTTACACAACAATCTCTTCAAAAGTTTTCAAAGGGAAAACTTTCTCTCTTCTCCAAACTACACTATCAATCTACCTCTAAGCTACTCTAAGCTGTCCCTCTACTCTAATTCTACCCTGATCCTCTCTACTGTCTACTTTCTAATGAATTACAAATGAGGGGGACTCCCCCTTTATATAGCTAGCCAAGTCCCAAAAGACGGCTAGGGTTACAATCAATAGAGTGGCCAGAATCGTGCCACCTCAGCCCTAAATAATATTGCCCTAAAACCGCCACAGAGGAGAGGGGTAATAAATGCGCCATAATGTCCACCATCATCCTTCTAGAAGATTCCATTTGTAGACGCGTTCACACTGTTCTCGATCTTCTTTCTTGGCGTTGTTCTTTGATTTCTTCCACTTGAGGGTTTTCATCTTCGTCACTTCGAGTTATACTAAGTCTTAACACTTAGCCATTTTCTTGCAAATTTTCCTCCTTCGAGATTGAAACTCATCTTCATCGTGCTTCCACTTCCAGACATCGTGCTCAGGCTTCAACGTTCCTCCTGCAAAACAAGCAAGGAGAGAAGCATTAGAATACTTCATGATATAAACTTAACTCACTCACCTGATCCTCACGCTCCAACTTTCAAGCTTTCATCACCAACTTTGTGTTCAAGTTCATGCCTTAGATAAACTTCATCTTTGAGAAATTCATTTCACCTGCTGGAGCTCTGATAACCTCGATTTTATTCATTTCTGGCTCAAGTAAACTATCTTCACGAAGGATTGAAGCAAATTCACCTAGGCAGTTTCTTTCAAATTCATCGTCTGGAGGATCTTACCTTGAAAACACATTTTCTTCATTTTTGCCTTAGAAAATTTTCAAATTTCCCTTAGGAAATACATCAACCTGGTGCCCACTTGAAATCTTCATCCCAAAATTCTCGACAAGCTGTGGAAGACCTTAAAATCAACTCCTCATCGATAATCTTCAATACCCAGAAGAAAATTTTCTCCAGAACGCATCGAACCCATGGGTGCACAATGAACGGGTTCATTTTATTTCTCTGAATTTTGAACCTTAGAAAATTATTCTTTCAACAATTTTGTTCTCGTTCTTCGATCCCCTCTGAGAATTTTGCTCTGACTTGGAAATTTTTTATCAATCTTGTGCAGCTGGCAATCACTGACTTCATCTCTAGCGGTTCATCTGTGTTCCAAGGAAAATTCCATCATCTCTCTAGACTTGGGCAATTTTCCAAGGGAGAAAAATATTTTGTGCCTTAGAGATTTTTGAATCACTTCGAAAATTTTACCTTAAAAAATTTTATTTTTACTCAACTTTGATCATCCTACCCGCGAGGGAAAATCAACTTACTTAGAAATTTTTTTTTTTTTGAAGGCGCATCACACTTAATTTATTTTTCATCAGCCACCACCTTACACACTTGGGCGCACATTATGCTTGTGGAAGAATAATATTTCTAACGCCTTCCTTATTTTGTCTTCACATGCCCCCTTTTGGGCGCATTTGGCCATGCAAGAAGGATAAAGTTTCCCACGCCCAGCCTTTTGACTTGTTGACCCCTTTTAAACATGGGCGCACTTAGGCATATGAGGTGGACGAGATTCTTGCACTTGGAAAATATTTTGCATGTCTTGCCTAGAGGTTGGCGCATATTAGCATGCATGAGGGATAAGACTTGTAACGCCCCTAATAGGAGCCCCTTTGACTTCCTCCCTTTTGTCCTTACATGGCTCATTTTGGGCGCATTTTGCCTATGGAGGAGGACGAGATTCTTTGACCTTGTTGACTTTCTCTCCCCTTGAGCGCATTTTGATGTGTCTAGTGGATGAACTCTCTCCAACGTCCTTGGGTGACTCTTCACCTCCCACTTTTTGTCTTGACTTGAGCTAGTTTGGGCGCATTTTGCCCATGGAGGAGGATGAAGATGTTTGACCCCTTTGACCAGCTTGTTGTTGGGCGCATTTTGAAGGGGGTGGAGGATAAACCTTGACACTTAGAAATTTTCCATGCTATCCACATCCCTTGGGCGCATTTTAGCCATGGTGGAGGATGAGAATCTTTTGACTTGTTGACTTTTTCTCTCCTTTTGGGCGCATTTCACCCCAGCTGCAGGATGGGCGCATTTGGAGGGGTGAGGAGGACAAGTTTAAGACTTAGAAAAATTTCCAGCTCTCATGCTTCAAGTTGGGCGCATTTTGGCCTGGCTACTGGATAAAAATCATTGACTTCTCTTTGACTTTTGTACCTTGGGCGCATTTTGCCCCCTGAGCAGGATGAACGCCATACTTTGAAATTTTATGCCTCTTCATCAATCTGGGCGCATTTTGCCAGGCCTGCTGGACGAAACTCCAGACTTAGACAAATTTTCATCATCCTTCGCCAGTATCGTGCCCTGCTATTTATAGTAAATCTTCTCAATTTTGCACTTCTGAAGCTCGGATCAACTTGAAATTTCAAACATAGCTTCTTCATAACCCTATCAACCCGTCGACACTGCCACTTTTAGTCACCCTGCTATTTATAGCCTGTTTTTGAAGGTGGATTACTATAAATAGTAAGCTCATGTTTCGATAGCTCCCAAGCTCCGATTGAGTTGAAATTCGAATGAGGCGATCCTCACCACGACCTTACTGCTGACACTGACGCATGCAACTGATTTACTATTTTTAGCACGTTTTCCAATTTGACTTACTATAGCTGCGTCTGCTTGACTCAAATTTCACCGCCAGATAGCTTGAAGGATGTCGATCATGGCGGTTTACACGGCCAAGATTTTGACTTTGATGCCTATTTTAGGTCTGCTGGAAACCCTAAAATTGCACCGCATATGCATCAAAAGATCTCCGGCTTGCTCTCGCTTTGGCGGCACCGCTATCGCCGTAGATTCAACCGCCGAAGCTGGCCGCCGACACACCTCGCTAAAATAGTAAAGTTCCTCATCGAAAGTGAGAATCCTCGCTTGCATGTCACACCATCGCTAAGCTCGAAAACCCATCGAATCACCCGACATGCAAAAAGAAACCTCGACATGCAAACCCTAAAAATAGCCCTAAGGTCAATCCTCGAAAGTGGTCGTTCTCGACTTGCATGTTATACCATCGAAGGTCTCAAAACCTGTATGAATATCCAGACATGCAAAGAAAATCTCTGCATCTGGACCCTGAAATTTGTGCCGGAAGCCAGACTGCTAAAAATAGTAAGTCGTCTGTTTTCACTCAAATTTGGCATGCAAGCAATCTGATATACTATGAATGCAGTGTGATGATCGGAATCTCAAAATAGCTGACAAATTGCTCTGAATAGCAGACTTACTAAAAATAGTAAGTACCTTGGAATCTGATGAAACCTGGCTGGAAACCTGCCGGATGTCTGCTGACAACAACATTAAGTTCAATTTTCAATTTTCTCACTTCATTTGCCCCTGAATTGGCTGAAAAGTTCAAAACCCCAATTTCTAGACTTGGCCAAAATTTCACGTTATGGTTCAACGGCGGGCCCGTCCCAGAAAGATAGACAGAACGAGAGAGAGACAACAGCAAAAACAAACCAACATCAAACCAAAAGCAAAGCCAAAATAGGGGGTCCCCATTTGCAATGGGGCGATGTGTGAAAAACGTCACAACAGTAATGCTCCTGAGAGTGTCGATCAGCTAGAAGAAGGAGAAGAAACAGAGACGGACATTCACTTTGATCATGCACTTGAGGCAGCTTTTGAGGAGGAAGATATTATGGAACCTGAGGTTAGAGCTCATGAGGAGGATAGTCAACGTATGGAGACAGACGAGCCTCAACCGAATGTTGCTCAAGAAGAAGTTCATGAAGTTGAGGCAACAGAGCAGCCCCTTATTGTCTATGGTGCTCAGCAGAATGCTCCAAATTGGCTCTCACGCACGATAAGGAGAGATCAGGAGGATGACACCGACCCGACGATGGAAATGGAGGAGCTCTTGAATAGAACAAGTGGGACACCTAAAAGGAAGAGAGCTAGGAAATATTCTAGGATGGAAACTGATGAGGCCGGTTTGCGCACTCTCCATGTTGCCGTTCCGAGGGAGGAATATGACTTCGGTAATGTGATGCCAGAGAATTACACGGTCACTACGATTGAATTAGGACGTTCCTCCAGAGCACAAGTTTTTCAGGAGGCTGAAAATTCCTTCCAGGCACTGAGGGATAGGCTGGTACAAAAGGAAGAGAAGTATAAGAAATTGAAGGAACATAGGGCACTGGTTGGATATGTGCAGCATCTAGCACGTTCTTGTGCTCAAGAGAATCCAATGGTGGAACTTCCACCTGAGTTGCCACAGGAGTCGATTAGCGGACTCGAAGAAATGAAGAAGGCTATTCAAGAGGGAGATAAGTGGATAGGCAGTGTCCGTGCTGAGGCTGAAAAGTTCATGATTGACCTTGTCTCCTCTTTTCAGCATGCTTCCAGTATTCTCTCGCGCTTGGAGAACATCGAGCAGGCTTGGAATGACACATTTATTTCAGGATAAGACCATTCCTCGCCTCGCTGCCCTGATGTGTGTACGCATGTAGACTTTAGTTGATGAAGGGGTGATCCTGTCATGTCCCCTTCTAGTTGACATCTCTCAGAGTACTTGATTAGCCTATTATGCGACCCTCGTAGGCTGATAGGATGGATAGAGGGTCTTGATGGAGCTTGGCTTGGCTTCAGTTGTCAGATTTTTATCAGTTGGCTTTCGTTCGGGCTCATTCGGACACTTTTTGCTCGGATTGCTATTTTTAGCAGTACTTGGCACTCAACGGAGCACCTCTGCTATTTTTAGCAGTTTGGTTTGGTCACGTGCAGAATCACTTCCTTAGTCATCAGCTTCAGATGGTTCGTGCATCGGGTATATATTGAGAGAGATATTAATATTTAATTGATTTAATTAAATATTAATTATTTGGCACTTATATTATAAAGTTATAATATTTTAAAATATTATAACTTAAGTGTTTTTGCTGAAGGGGTCGACCAACATCAGAGGGGCCATTTTTAATTATATTTTATAATTAAAAATTTGATCGGAGACTATTGAAATAAATAAAAGAAAAGTTCGAATTATTTTAATGATGCCTTTTTGAAGGAATTCGCACTTTTGAGGAAGATATAAGGGCTTCATTGAAATTCGAGCCATTATGTTATTGGATATTGAAAATTGATCAAGTCTTCAACCAGAGCACGGAAGCCAAGGGTTTCAGTCTCAAAGCATTGGGGAACTTGTTTCATCTCCGAAGAGTTAAATCTCGTAGGTTGTTATCATCCATTATTATAGGGCGTGATAGATAACTTTATACAGAAGTTATTGTTGGCGTTTAAATTTGCACCTCTGGAATGCGGATTTGAAAACGGACAGCTATGCACAGATAAACTGCTCTTCAAATTAGGAGGGGAAGCTCCCTCGTGCTGATGGTGTTTGAAAGAAAGTAAACTAAAACTAAGTTGCCTATATTTTTGATCAGCTTAGAGCACAAGGTTTTTCAAACACAAACGCCGCAGCTGAGATTTTCTGATAAGAAGTTCAACTACGACTAACTTAAACTAAAGACGTTCCTAACCTCTCAAGTAATAGCAGAGCAAGAGAAGTTGGAAATTAACAAGGTAGATTTTCTAACAAAAATACTTCAATAATCTCTCTTTCAATGAACACCTACACACTTCACTGCAAGCTGAAATAAAGATCATAAAAGTAGAACATAGATAACGGAAATTTGAGATTTTAGACCAAGGCAAAAGAGGCTCATGATTTTATTACTCAAATCTCTAAAACAAAGCTCACTTCTAACATGCCTTGAACAAGAAATTGCAGCTAAGGAGGCTTGCAAACTTATTCTTAACACAATAGAAAACAACTATCTCACTAACTCCTTGTTGGCTAAAGAGGCTCAACAATTTGCTTATCACAACACAAATGAACAATACTTGAGCAACAAATAGAAGGCACAATAGGCTCAGCGTTTTGTTCTCACTAGCACAGTTAAAGAAAAATAAATGAGCAAAGACTCTTATTTATAGACAAGCAGAGGAGTAGGGAACCCTAAAATCTCCTTGCTTTCACAATCTAGGGCTTGCTCAACAAGCAAGCTTTATTACTAAATCTAAAAAGATAAAACCCTAGAAAGCAGAAAAAGCGGGAAACGCCAACTATTACATCTTATTTTCTTTCTATCCTCAAAGAATGGATAAGGATTATTCCAAGAATAGAAAGAAAGCGAGAAAGAAAGCTTCTAGAAGAAAGCTGCTTTAAAGCTCGATCACATCCGCTAGGAAGTTAGAGATTGTGTCCCGGTTCGGTGCATCTATGCCATCAACAGCAAAACACCGCTTTTCAAGAATATCTTCAACATCTGCAATAGATCTTAGGAAATCTTCGACCTCATTGGCCGCTTTATCGAATTTTGCTAACATCACTGAAATATGGCCTATCCTTCCGCCAACTGGACTGCAACTATGAACAACATTCTAGAACTGATTTTGCACCTCCTCAAGCCCGACGTAGGAACCATCTTCAAGACTGTACTGAGAGGGGACCTCTATGACGAATTCGCTGATGAAAAGAAGAGCTTCAACCACCCTTTGTCTGTAGGTGATGAATTCTTCGGATATCCTCTCATAAGTTTTAACTTTGAAAACATGACGCTCTCTCCAAGCAAGAATTTGTCTTTTGTGCTCCTTTGAAATTGCTGAACCGTAGGCTGTCTAAATCAGCAATGATAATCTCATGCCTAGGTTTTACTTCAGCCAATGTTTGTTCAAATCCTTGGATGCCTTGACGAAGTTCATGAGCATTTTCTATCAACTGGAACATCCGAGCCAAGATCTCCCTTCCTCTGACAATGAAGCTCTCGATCCACTCCTGAGTCTCTTTCCCACATATGACCAGCTGTCTTAACTGATGGTGATCAGCTGGTGTTTCCAAGACCTGGGGCAGCAACTGGGTTGTTTGTGAAGAACCATGAACAAGGTTAGAAATGAAAAGTCTAAGCTGCTGATTTTCAGCCTTCAGGGCTGCCTTGTCTTCTCCATCTTTTAGCACTCTTTCATGAAGGTTTTCGGATACAACTTTGAAAAGACTCAAATCTGCATGTCTGGTATTTCTACCGAGATTAGCCTTGACCATGACAAAATCATCCATATTTACCTCATCCCTATTCTTATCTTCTGGGGGCACTGCAGTCTCCACGACTATCTCGTTATCAGGATTCCTATCAAAGTGAACTTGCTTCTTTGCCTTCTTCGTAGGAGGTTCCTGATAGATGTTATCGAGATCATCAACACTCACTTGATATGAAGGCCTTCTCCTAACCCTTCCTAAGGAGTTCTCAAGCCAAGACACAGTAGTATCTTTACTAACTTCCTCAGGAGGTATTGCTGCAATCTCTTCATCATCTTCGATATCAAGATTAATGTGAATTGGTGAAGAACCCGTCAAAGGTACAGAAACATGTGTTGAAGGTGGCTCCTCTGCTTCATTTTGAGGTACGGGCTCGACAGGAGGAACTTCTGAATCAACTGTAGGCTGTTCCTGTATGACTATGCCTGAGAAATCCAACCTTCTTTTTACATTTTTACTTGATCTACAACCTTTGACGCCATCTTGAGACTGACTTTTACCCTTTCCTTTCGACTGTGTTCTGGAAGAAGAGGGAATTATCCTTGGCGGCTCTGCTACTGGAATGGAGTTCTTCCTTTTAAGCACTAAGAAAACCTTACTATACTCAATGACTTGTCTTGTTCTTTCTTCAACTGAAAGAGATTCCTTGTTTTCCCAATTAACTTGTGGAAGGGGCTGATCTTCGATTCGTTTCTGAGTGTACATCGGTAGAAGCACATCTTCATCATCATCAGAGAACCCTTCTAGATCTTCATTTAAACAGTCTTTCATCTGATGGAGAGTTA
>VDFB02219528.1:0-18439 GCA_007258455.2 Sequoia sempervirens
TCTCACAAAACCTTTGTATCCACCTGCATAGCTTCATCATACCCTTTAGATTCACCAACATTTGTTAATAAAATAGAATAAAAAGATAGAGAAAACCTTTCAAGAGGTCTACTTAGTCGTATTGACTGTCTAACATTTATTGGAGTTTTTGGTATTTCTATTGTTGTTGCAGAGCATGAGGAATCATTAGAACATTGATTTATGGAGTATCATCCAGCACCACAAAATCCTTTTCTTTCTTCTCATGCTGCTACAACTGATCTTTGTACAACACCTTCTCTTTGAATAAAACATCCCTGCTTCTCAAAAATTTTAGATTTTCAACATCCCAAAGCCTATACCCAAATTCATCAATGCCATATCCAATGAAGATATACTTTTTTGATTTTGCATCCAGCTTGGTTCTATTTTTAGAATCTATCTATGCAAATGCTTCACATTCGAAGGTTTTAAGAAAAGAATAACTCACCTTCATACATGTCCATGCTTCCTATGGAATACCACAACCCAAGGGAACTAAAGGACCTCTATTAATTAAATATATAGTATTATTGACAGCCTCTACCCACATGTTTAAAGGCATCCCAACATACAATCTCATGCTCCTTACATGCTTCGTTATTGTCCTATTCATACGCTCAGCCACTCCATTTTCTTCCTACAAATTCCATTAAAAGAACAATAATCCTCAAATTATTTGTTGTAATACTCACTACCATTATCACATCTGAGACATTTTAATCTTTTACCTACCTCATTCTCAACCAAGCTTCTCCATTTCTTAAATTTTTCAAATACAACAGATTTCTACTTAAGGAAATAAATCCAAACCTTCTTAGCTACATCATCTATGAATGTAACATAATATTGAGAGCCACCAAGAGAAGATGCCTGAACTAGTCCACATACATCTGTATGCACAAGTTCCAACTTTTTATCTTTTTTTTGCTTCCCATACTTAAAAAAACTAACTCTCTTTTGTTTTCCATACACACAATTTTCACAGAAATGCATATTAATGTATTTCAGACCCAGTAAAAGTTTCTTAGAATGAAGTATCTTCATACCTTTTTCACTCATATGCCCAAGTCTGTTATGGCACAATGTTGTCTCAGAACTTGCAACAACTGTTTTAGTCTCTTTCTGTGAACCTACAACAATTTTTCTTGAACTTGTATGTGTTTTCTCTGCAACAACTAAAGTAGAGGGAACAATATGACCTATACAAATATATAAGGTGCCTACTTTAACACCTTTTACTACTACTAAGGCACCTTTTAAAACCTTCCAATTTTTATCATTAAAAGTAATTATGCAACCTTCATCACCTAGCTACCCTACTGATATTAAATTTCTAATCATCCTTGGAACATGCCTTACCTCTTATAGTAGCCAATGATTCCTATTCTACAACTTAATCTTAATTCTTCCCTTTCCAACAATCTAATAGGGTTTGTTATCTCCCAAATAAACTACCCTAAAATCCCCTTAATAATAATCAAGAAAATAACTTCTATGGGGTGTAGCATGTGTTAGATGGGGTTAGAAATCAAATAGCATAGACAAAAGTGACATCCAACACTTCTAAGCTACCAAACCACATCCAAACAAGAGAAAACAAATAATGAAGAGAATAAAAAATACAAAACATAAAATAAAACACTCCCCATTATGGTTGATTCTTTCAATTGCTCTCCTTCTTCTTGTTATGCAACTTTGCCCTCAGATTTGTTGAAACACTTGTGCAAAATTTGCAAATGGTAGCAAGAAAGTTGGAGAAAAATAGCTGTTAAAATCAAAATGGAGAAGGAAGGATGCTTTTATAGACAACCATTGGAATGGACGGTTGAGATTAATCTTCTAGAAAGATTCCAAGATCAATGGATGAGAATGCATGAGAGAGATGTTACAAAATGGATGGTTAAGATTAAGTCTCAGAAAAGATGCCAAGATCAATGGATGAGAATTGATGCACCAAGAATATGCCATGCATGGAAGAGCTATGACATTGACAGCTATGACGCCTGACAGCTATGACAGACATGCAAGGCATGTAGGCTATGACAGAAATGAATGTTATGACAGAGGATTATGACAGAGCATCTTTGACTAGGTGGAGGTGCATACATAATTTATTTTAAATTATTTATTCAAAATGGAGGAAAATGACAAGTGGAATGGAAAATAAATAATTTATCCAAATTATTTGTTTAGAGAAAATGAAAAGAGGAGCATTTAATTAAATTTATCAATTTAATTAAATGGAGAGATGGAAATTAGACATGGATAATTAATTTGAATTATTTATCCAAAAGAGAGGAATGAACCACAATTAAATAATTTTGACAATTATTTAATTATAGAAGAATAAAAGGTCAAATAATGATTATTATTATTATTTGACTATAGATGAAAGATAAATAATTAAATAAAAAATTATTTATTTAATTATTGAAGAAAGGGATATATTAGCGACACAATTAAATAATTTTAATTGATCAAGATAGAATAAATATGAGAAGGTGAATTAATTAAATAATTAAAAACTATTTAATTAATAGAGGAATGTAGTCACACCTAATTGAATAATTAAAGTTATTCAATTATCGAAGAACAATGACCAAGAAAAGGTGAATTAATGTTCGTGGACTTAGGACATTTTTTAGTGTCTACATTTTGCCCCTCTTTGAGACAATGCAGCTTGTTGCATTGTTTCAAAGAAAAAGATCGATCAACTGATACATGCCCCAAAGATATCTTAGTAAGGATTATGATAAGAATGATATGCCCCCTCGAGAGATTGATCAAATAGATTGTAAGAAGATTAATCTCTCGATAGATGTTCAAAAAGTGATTAGATACTTGATATTGCGTAAGTGATAAAGCAATGATGTACATTTTGATGAAAATGCACAGTTGATGGGTATAACTGAACAATTGATGGAAATGATCAGTATAGCTAGGTTGATGAGTTGATGAAGCTGATTGAGTTGATTAAGTTGATTGAGAATGATGCTTACGCAAGACAAGTTGCTGCAATCATGGATTGATTGATTGATTAAGGGGACATGAAATTTCAAGAAGCAGGTTGATTGATTTGAGATTTGATTCAAGAGACATATATCAGTGAGTTAAGCAATTAATTAATTTCCCTGCGACAAGAAAGATGAAGAAAATGAAATGCAAGATGGAAGAGAATGAAGGTGATGAAGCTTCTTGTACCATTTAAGTGATTTTATCATCATTGGGCTTATTATGTGGCAAATTAGTATAAGCATCTAGATAACATGAACATCTAGACTACCTAAATACTATTTGCATTTTTATTTAGTAATGAAGTATAAGCATTTAGTTATAAGAACCTTAGATGACCTGAATACTTATTGCATAGAAGACACTATCAAACAAGGAATGCTCTCATCCACATTAGACTCATAGGTCCTTGATGGTTTTAGACAACCATGTCCTAAGACAAGTCATCATGTGAATAAGAAACAATCCGTAAACAACAAACAAGTGAACATGCCCCATCCTTGCCTCTCTAGTCAAAGACATCTTAAAGAAGCTAAAAGACATGTCACCAAAGATAAAATCATAAAATAAGCAAAGATCAACAAACAAGCAGGGGTTTTGCTTCGATGTAAAAAATGATTCTCGTTACAGTTTATGTGTTTTGGTTGGATTTGTAAGATGGGTTGATATTTATGTTATAATGTTTGCTTGATTGTCAACGTTTGCATGTTTTGATTTTGTTGAAGTTCAAAGTTGTGTGGTGATCTGAAAGTGTCACTGTTTTTTGGAATTTTGGATTTTTTTTGGGATGTTTGGAATATTTGATTTTTTTGGGATTTTTGGAATATTTGATGTTTTTTGGGATTTTTGAAATATTTTGATTTTTTTGAACTATTTGAGGACATTTTATGATTTTTTTTGAATTTTTTTCAAGACATTTTATGATTTTTACGTTTTTGGAGACATTTTATGATTTTTTTTTTGAATTTTTTTCAGGACATTTTATGATTTTTTTTGAATTTTTGCAGGACATTTTATGATTTTTTTTTTTGAATTTTGAATTTTTCAAGACATTTTATGATTTTTTTGAATTTTTTCAGGACATTTTATGATTTTTTTGAATTTTTTTTGGATTATTTCAAGACATTTTATGATTTTTTTTGGATTTTTTAAATTTTTAAAGATGGAGTGAAATGAAATGTGAATGACTGATTGAAGAAATAAGATCTTCCACAGTAGAGGTAATGCAACCATGGATAAATGATAGATCAAAATGAAAGATTCACTGCAAAACATGTCACACAAGCAACATATCCTTTATCAAAAGATGATAATGGTTCGTTGATTGGATGCCAGGAATGATCGATTCCATAAGGCATGATGATGATAAGTACTTAGGATCACTGATTCCTCTAAGTACGATAAGATTGATGATTGTTTATGATTGATTGACAAAAAAATATGAGGATTGGATAATGTTTTACACCTAGGCTCAAATATGATTCACATGATAAGATTCAAGGTTGCAAAGGGACATGATGTCCAACTTTGGAGGTAATTTAAGCATGGATAAATGATAAGGATGTGAACTATGATGGAATGGTAGCACATAAGGATATGAAAGGAAATCCAAAGCATGTGTTTGTAATTTTGCCACTAATCTCATCAAGAACAAAGGAAGGAAATGGGACATGGATTTTGATAAGCTAGGAGATATGGGATGGAAGAATGCAAAGATAAGGATAATGAATAGGATGATCAAGATTGATAAGATATGGACACTGTGCCTAAGTATTTTGCTCCTATTCCTCATCAAGACCAAGGAAGGGAAGAAAAGATGAATTAAGATAGGATAGTGGAATATGGATACGGTGAAGGATATGGTACGAAATATATGGATAAAGTGTATAGGATAAGATATACGATGTTCAAGAAGATTCTTAACCCTGTCAAGATCAAAGGTAGAAAGGTAAAAGATGAATGTAAAGAGGATAATAGATATGAATGAAAGGATGGATGAAAATTTGCCCCCAAGTGTAGAGTACAAGAGGAATATGGAAGATAGGATATGGATAGAGATAAATGAAAATGAAAGGTAATATATGCATGATAGGGAGATGGAGGAAGGACTCAAGTATCAAGTTTCACGACTATATCCCTCAAATGTATGCTCTAATAAACCATGGCAATGAGGATTAGGCTCATAAACATTGGTATATTAATGGTGTGATGGAATAAGCTGACTTATGAAAATATTTGGATTAAAGGAGGATACTGGGGGATGAATGTTGGATAATGGACAGGAGGTTGGAAGGCTTGTTGATGGATAGATGGAAAGGATGGAAAGATCAACATTGGCACACACCTTGAAGGGTGGTAGAGTGATGGAGGAAAAATAAATTTGGAAGGTGATAGGTTTTTAGATGGATGATAGGAGGAAGCTTTTGGATTAGCAAATTTGGATGCCAATTTAGATTTTATTGCTTCTACGAGACTTTTAGGAATCCACATAGCTTTTGACTTTGATTTTTGATTCATGGGCCTTTGTGGCCTTTGAGATTCTTCTTTTTGCTATATGGGCCTTTGTGGCCTTTGAAATTTTTCTTCTTGATTTATGGGCCTTTGTGGCCTTTGAATTTTTTGCTTTTGACTTGATGGGCCTTTGTGGCCTTTTGGATTTTTATTTTGACTTGGGATCAAATATTCTTTTATTTTTGCATGGCTCTTCAAGGAGACATGTTGATCCTTTGATACATGTGGATTTTGATATGGAAGCTTCTGACATTTGGCACCAAAATTGCTTCCAAGAGCAATGGGATGGGTGGATGGAGATGAATGATATGGAGGTCTTATGGATGTATTAATGTAGGTAGAATTCTGAGAGGGCATCAAGGATGTGTGCCTTTGTTGTTCTTGATGAATAGGAGATAGAGGGATGTAGGGCCCCAATATGGATGGAAGGGTTGATGAACTAGGGTTTGGATGATAAGGACCAAGGATAGATGGAAGGTTTGATGGACTAGGATACTTAGGTTTATTTTGATGGAATTTGGGGGTACCAATGTATTGAGCATGAGGTGTATAGCCAAGGCCATGGTAATATGGATTTTCGTGGATATAAAGGGGTTCTAGGATACCTTGTTCATGAAGGCCTAATCCTTTGCCTTTGTAGTTCATACTTTGGCACATTCGTTTTCCAATATGATATATATTGTTTATGAAACAAGATGCAAGTCCATTGTGAGGTGGTTGTGATATGGAAGGAATAACAAGATCTTCGAGTAAACCACCTTGGATAAAAGTGAGAGAACCCATTTGATATGTAAGAGGTTCATGGAGAGCTTGAATAGGGGTGATAGACTCTTGTGGAGGATTGTGATCATGAGGGGAATGAGGATGGGTGATAGGATCTTGACATAGGGATAAGGTGTTACTTTGATCTTGACTTGGAAAAGGATCAAAAGGTGTAGGAGATGGATTAGCTTGCTCTTTATTAGGTATGGAATCATCATGAAGTGGTATCAAAGGCATATCTTGATCATGAGAAGGATGGAAATCATCATGGAATGAAAGAGTATCCTTGAATGGAGGTTTATCTTGATCTTGATGAGGAAGGGAATCCTGATATTTGGTGGAAAGCATATCTTGATCATTGGATATGATGGAATCATGAGATGGTATGGATTCATTAGATGAGGTGGAAGGAGGACTTTGAAGGATAATTTTCTCTTGAGATGGAAGGGAATCATCTTGAATGAAACAAAAAGAGATAAGGGGATCATCATGAGGTTCTTGAGAGATGGGATCTTGGTCAAAGATTGGAAGGGGTTGTGAAATTTTAGTATCATTGGATGGAGTGGAAAGAATGCTTTGATCTTGATGGGCAAGGGAGTTTATGCTAGCATGCTTTGGACTAATAGATTGATATGACTCATTGGATGGAGATGGTATGATGAGAGGGGATGGTTGGATGAAATCGTTAACTTGGGTGGAAGACTCATGAGGTTTATTTTGAATTATGGGAGATGAAGATAGATGCATGACATGGTAGGATTGCACAACATCATTTGTGTTTGAGGATTTAGATTTGGGTTTCTCATTTAGCCTTTGCAGAAAATCATGGATATTGAACTTGGATGATGTAGTTTTGGGTAAGGATAAAGGCTTATGAGATGATTGCATCACTTCATTCAAATGTTGGGATTCAAGTTATTTTTCAAGCTTTTTCAAATGATGGTCAAGATATTCAATCCTTTGGTTTCGTTCATAGGTTGAGGGTGAATATGGAGGATAGCAGTTAGACATGTTTGGTTGATGGTTTTAGAAATGTTTTGAGGTGTTGCAAGTTTCTTTGTGTGATATTTGTTGGAAGTCAATTGTTTGTGTTCAGATTTGTGAATGTGGTGAATACTGTTTGAAAATCTAGAAAACACTTGACAAGCACGATGTTTTGGTGTATGCAAACGCACATGAGACAATCACAATCCTAATAGGCCAAGGGTTTGTATACTTGGTATAGCCCACCTATATACCCCGGATTGGTGCTGAACACCTCTCCTTCTCGAGAGCGGATAGCTTAGAAGTTTGGTGGCACTGGCTCCCCTCCACGGCTCATTAACGTCATTCGGGCACACCAACTTCGAATTCTTGGGTCATCACTTCCCAAGAACTGCTATCTCTACTCAAGGGAGTCAGTAGTGAGTATCTTCAAGCATGATACTGTACCTTGCACTATACCAAGCAACGGCAAAAAATGGTTGGCTTTTAAAATAAAAGGTGTCTAGTTAGGGCATCCATTCGAGTGGCCACACATGGGGTGAGAGATTAATCACCAATTAGGTGGCACTCCAGCCTGAAGAGGTTACGCTCAATAGGGTTTATGGGAGTGCTACTCCATCCGTGTGACACATCCACACTCATGATACTTGAACTTTCCTCAAGCACCCATTTTATATCCCAGCTGGAAGTGGCTTGGCTTTAGCCTGTTACCGGTCGAGTCATCCCTTAAGGTGAGTACTTTTTCCCTTAAGGCAGACCCATTTCTAAAAATAATAACCGTTTATCTTACAGCCAGGATCACTCGAAAGTGCAAGGGGAGAGGATACTTCGATTATTAAGTCGTGAAGGTGACAAAAAATAAGGTGGGTCTGGTTTTCTGATCACCTAGTTTTCACAAGGTGAGAGCATAATCACCTGCCACCTTCAAGCACAGTCAGACACAATCAAGCACATGTTCATTTTAATGCCCCAAAAGAAGTGTTTTATAATCTAAAAGACAATTGGTTTCAAAATCATGTCTTCGACGAACGTCCTGCATTAAAATCTCATTAGTAGTTTCATGCCTCATTTCTTTGACAAGCGTATGTTTTGATTTTCAATTCTTTGTCAAACGAACCTGGCAAGAGAAACCAAATTAACAAAATTAGTCACAAAACCAAAACTTGACCAAAATAAAAACCAACATAAATTTAAAGAAAAATTAATCTAGGAAAAAAAGTGAAGCTAATATAAGATAAAAAGCTAATTAAAAGTTAATCTAAATTAAAAATCTAAAGTTAGAGATTAAAAATTAAACTAAAAGTTAGTAAATAACTAAACTAGAAAATGAAGAAACTAAACTAAACTAAGAAAAATAAGTCAAAGAAAATTAAAAACTAAGAGCTCAATTTTTTTGTTACTCCAAAAGAAGCAATTTTTGGGAGCTCCATTCAAAAGCCACATGCTACAAACAAAAGATTAGTAAATCAAAAAGAAACTTGAATGAAAACAACAAACTAAAAAAAGTGATAACATTTTTCAAAATTAAACAAAAATTTAAATTGTAAATATCTATAGAAAGCTAAGACATAGACTTTCAAAACCCAAATTTTTTTTTGCAAAATCCTACACAACAAAAGTATTATAAACAAAAGAAAAATCGGATTTTAACAACTAAATCTTAAAAAAACTGCGATCAGTAAAATGACCATAACTTTATCAAATCTTAATAAAATTTCAAACCGTTTAATGTTCTAGAAAGCTAAAAACGAGGCCTACAAAACACATAAAATGTTTAAAAATATTTGATGCGTCCATTTTTTAGTGCTCCAATGAAGATGACGGGATTTCATGTGCATTCTTGGCTGTAATCTGCAAAACAATAAAAATAAGCAAGAACACACAAACTTCTCTATTTCACGTCGGGTTCACCAAATGTTGGATGGGGTTAGAAATCAAATAGCATAGACAAAAGTGACAGCCAACACTTCTAAGCTATCAAACCACATCCAAACAAGAGAAAACAAATAATGAAGAGAATAAAAAATACAAAACATAAAATAAAACACTCCCCATTATGGTTGATTCTTTCTCTTGCTCTCCTTCTTCTTGTTATGCAACTTTGCCCTCAGATTTGTTGAAACACTTGTGCAAAACTTGCAAATGGTAGCAAGAAAGTTGGAGAAAAATAGCTATTAAAATCAAAATGGAGAAGGAAGGATGCTTTTATAGACAACCATTGGAATGGACGGTTGAGATTAATCTTCTAGAAAGATTCCAAGATCAATGGATGAGAATGCATGAGAGAGATGTTACAAAATGGATGGTTGAGATTAAGTCTCAAAAAAGATGCCAAGATCAATGGTCTAGAATTGATGCACCAAGAATATGCCATGCATGGAAAAGCTATGACACTGACGGCTATGACGCCTGACAGCTATGACAGACATGCAAGACATGCAGGCTATGACAGAAATGAATGTTATGACAGAGGATTATGACATAGCATCTTTGACTAGGTGGAGGTGCATAAATAATTTATTTTAAAATATTTATTCAAAATGGAGGAAAATGACAAGTGGAATGGAAAATAAATAATTTATCCAAATTATTTATTTAGAAAAAATGAAAAGAGGAGCATTTAATTAAATTTATCAATTTAATTAAATGGAAAGATGTAAATTAGACATGGATAATTAATTTGAATTATTTATCCAAAAGAGAGGAATGAAACACAATTAAATAATTTTGACAATTATTTAATTATAGAAGAATAAAATGTCAAATAATGATTACTATTATTATTTTATAGCGATGAAAGATAAATAATTAAATAAAAATGTTTATTTAATTATTGAAGAAAAGATATATTAGCGGCCTTAATTACATAATTTTAATTGATCAAGATAGAATAAAGATGAGAAGGTGAATTAATTAAATAATTAAAAACTATTTAATTAATAGAGGAATGCAGTCACACCTAATTGAATAATTAAAGTTATTCAATTATCGAAGAACAATGACCAAGAAAAATGATGCTCGCGGACTTAGGACATTTTTTAGTGTCTACAACATGAAATGAGGCCCTTGACTCTAAAACCCATGAATCATCAACATATTCAAGGGAAAGAATCAAAGCATCCTCATAAAAAAATTTACTTACCACAATTGCCTCTTTACTTCCTTCCTTTTTGTCTCCTTTATTTTTCTGACTCCAACAATCTTTCTTTAAATGACCCAGCTTACCACAGTACCAACAATCCTTCTTCTCTCTAGATTGGGACCTTTTGTCCTTTCATTTTCCTCATGACTTCCCACGATTTCCAGAATTGTTTCCTCTCTCCTTTCTTCTACCCCTATTTTCTCCATTCAAAAAACTACCTGATGTGGATGTTCAACCTAAGCTTTTCTTATGAATTTCATTGCTCAAAATAACACCAATAAAATCATCAAATTTCAATGTATTGAAACCAGAAATAGAATTGCTAACCATTACCAAGCTATTCTAGCTTTTAGGCAAAGAACACAAAATAAAAGAGCCCTAACTTCTTCATCAAAGTTTACATTTACAAAAGTTAATTGACTATTAACCATATTAAACTCATTTAAATGATCAGCAATTGACCCACCTTCTATCATTTTCATATTAAATAAATGCTTCATTAGAAATATCTTATTTGAAGCAAAAGGATTTTCATATAACTTCTCCAAGTTTTCTATCAACTCTTGAGTTATCTTAGTTGTTGTAATATTGAATGCCACTGATTGTACCAGGCATAAATGAATTGCTCCTAGTGCCTTTCTATATAGAAGATTTCATTCCTCATCACTCATTGTTGTCGATTTCTTGGATATTCCTTCCAACGACCTCCATAAATCCTTCTGATGGAGATAATCCTCCATCTACATCTTCCATAATTGATAGTTCTTCCCATTTAATTTTTCTACCTTCAATTTACCCTCATCCACCATTGCTCCCACTTACCCATGATACTCCCACTCAAACATGAGAGTTTCTTGTAGACGATAATCAAACACAACCTGCTCTAATACCACTTGTTAGGAATTGCATGTAGAAAATATAGATTAAATGCAAATAAATATTAAACAAAGGGATGAAAAACATAGAAATAATAACAATGAGAGATAATATTTAACATGGTTCACCCAAACTTAGGCTACATCAACCAACAGATAGTCCAATATTATTATCCAATAACTATAGCTTATTACAACCAGTAATCCTTGCAACTCAATATCATTGCAAATGATACAATACAATATCAATGGAAACCCTAAGCCTTAGCCTTTTATCAATACTTATGTTGGTTACAAAATAGGGTTTTTTATGTCGGCCAATAGAAAAATTAACTCTCAATGCCTTTATAAAATAATAAAAATTGGGAGAGGTTTAAGGGATGCTAATCCTCGACCATGCTTTTTATTACAATAGGGAGTGTGCCAGGGGTGCTACCCCTAGACCCCACAAGGGGTGCTGCCCCTTGACCCCGTCTTAGGGGTGCTACCCCCAAACCCCCATTAAATCATTTAGGGGGAAATTGCAATGATAAAAGTGGGGAAAAATTAACCTTTGAGTCTGATTAGGCTCCATATAACAACATAAAATATATGCTCAAATTTCATTGTTTGATGTGCTACAAGCAAGATTGATGAATTTGTGAACAAACACCAAGTTAGTTTTCTCAAAGTGGAAAAGTTGGTTAAGGTTGATTGACTTATGTTTGATTAGACAACCTCCACCCATATTCTACATCAACTGCTCCAATGTGTAAGTAGAGCCAAGCTAGGGGAAGGAATATCTCTTCAATTTATTCTATAGTGGGTGGTAGACTCAATTTTTGGAGTGTTGATTGATCTTGCTACATGTCCTCTAATTCTTTCCTAATTTGTTCCTTAGTTAATACTACTCCATCAGGTAGGAATGGAGAAGGAAATCCAAACTTAATTAAACCTTTGAAATCCTCTTTTATTCTATTAATTTTGTAGATCAATGCAATTTGGAATTTCTTGCTCCTTTGTGCAGTCCAATTGCAAACAATGAATTCATTTTCCTTCCTGATAGCTATTCTTCGATCTGGAATCCCAATGTCTTCCATAATTTCTTCAGTAATGTTATAAATTTTGACTATTAAATATATTGACTCTATGGAACGAGGAGTAACTATATGTAGAATCTAGTCGACTACCAAACCAAACTTTACATTAATCTCTTGTGCATCAACCATGAAACTCAAACCTAGCTTTAAGGATTTCATTGCAATTTGATCTTTTCCCAATATGTAGAAAATAATTTATGTAGTACAAGGAGAAATTTGGCCCTTCGTGCCATGGCTAGTGCTTGTTGAAACTATGACTTTTTAGTCTTTTATGTCCTTCAATTGATCAATTTTTTTAAGGGTGCCCAAAAGTTTAGAATTCAATTGTTCCACCTCCTTGTTGTTGGCCTTTAGACTGGACTCCAAATTTTTTTTCTCTATGTTAATTTCCATTTGGTCCCTTCAAATTGCCTCTTGGAATTGGCTTTCTTGATGTTGGAGATCCCTCTAGACCTACTCCTAGAGACTTGAAACAATGGATATATCATTTTTTACCTATTGTAACTCTGTCAATCTATCTTTAAATTGTTTCTTTGTGGTATCCTTGGTGCTTCTTTCATCCATAATTTGGGATTGGGTGCTAGCCAGTTCTCCTTATATCTCATTCTTCTCTTTCTTGAACTACTCACAAAACTACTTCATTTGGTCCAAAGCTTTAAACCATTTCTTTATATCTCCTATAGCTCCTTTTGCAATCCCTCACATTTTTAATTATGTTGGCTTGATACATCAGCAAACTCCTTTTTCTTTTGTTTCCACTCTTCTGTAGCTTCTTGCATTCAGGTTTTTAAATCTTCTCCCACTTTGCATTCATTCTAGACCTCAAGTGACATCCTTTCTACTTCAACTAAGAGACAATCCTTATCTATTTGAATAGTCTCAAGCAACATAGTCATTTGAGTTTTTTTATTCTATGCTTTCCTTAGGTGGGTAATCTCTATATCTTTTACTTTGGTCTCCACTTGGTGCCTATAAATTGTGGCCTTCACATCTACTAGTTCTACTTCTACTTTTTCAACTATTTCTCCAACTTCAAATAGTCAGTGTATACTACCTTCTATGTGGCCTTAATGAGGCCTACCTTGTCGTGGGGAAGCGCTTCACTCAGATTTAGGCCTACAATTTGAATCTCATAATTCTCATATTACCTTTCCCCTCTCACCTTGGAGACCAAAGGCTTCACATCCAAAATCATCAGAGACTTTTTTTCTTCATCAAAACATGATTGTAACCTTGAGGTGACCAGAGCCAATGCAACTTTTTCTAGAATTTCTTTTTTTCTCTCTCTATGAGCCTTCTTGAACAAATCCATTTGATTATAGAGGTTCTGAGGTGATTCAATACTCTACGCAATGATAGGGACACTAGGAAGGAAGCCATAATGGATGGTAAAAGATGTATTTTTGGCAACTTAGACCTACAAAGAGACTAATGGAAAATCTATTGGAAAGAAAGGTAGAATGTGATGTATATACCATGTGGATTTTGGAGTGCTTATCGAGGTAAGGGTAGAAATGGTCAAGAACAAAGGCATATGCTTGGAATTCAAAAATGGTGATGAAACCTATAGCATGGTTTTGTCCAAGGCTGAAACCTAAGACTCAGAAATAGTAATCAAAATGTCAACCATTGATATAGTTAATGACTCATTTTCTACATGTGGGACTTCCAAAGGAGGCTCACTAGTATTTAAAGTGCAGGTGTATCCAAAATAAGTAGGTCAACATTCACTAGTAGAATATTTTGTGCCTGGGATGGAAGACCTAGAGACATGAATGAGGCTGTAGAGGAAACAATAGCAAGTGAAAAACTTACTTGAACCATGTGAGCTAGAAATCTAAGGGACAAAAGTTACTTCCTCGTCATCCTTTTCCAAAATTCCTTGTTTGCCTAATTCTTGGTTCCCCATTTTCATGGATGGATCACTTGTTTCTATAGATCCTTTCACCACCAACTCCAAAAAACCTTGAGTTCCTCACCTACCAAATCCTTCCTTATGGGTTGTTAGGTCCATTTTGAACTTGTTAGCATGTTGGTAGATGAGGAGGGTTGTAGCTCCTTGTGGTATTTCATTTTCTTTTCCATTTTTTTTTTAACTACTCGAGGGGGTGAATAAGAAACTTGTTCAAAATCTTTGTCAAAATCATAGTTAGATATCCGATCAAAATTAGAACCAGCGTCTATGTCATAAATCTTTTCAAAAAAAAATTTAGAGCAAATCATTCCACCTATATGTTTGATTTCCTACTAATACCTCCCAAAATTGGTCATATTCCTCTTGGGCCATCCCTTTTTCTCTAATTGCTACTTGATAGATTTTTCCATTAGAATGCTTGACTTGAATTCTACCTAGATTTGATAGAACACAAGCCATGGGGGCCACACAAATGGTATTTGGGTCAAGTTGACATGGGAATCTTCTAAATCCCTCTTTGGATTTCACTTTCCCTCCCAATCTATTCGTGGTTCTGCTTTATTTATAGGTACCATTTTGTATTGTATTTCCATTTGTTACATATGAGACCTAGGTTGAGATAGAACAACTTTTCAAGCAATTTTTCTTTTGCTTCTCTCTATATGAGTGTTACCTTGCAATTGCCAAATGTGAAGGGAATCAAATAAAGCATCACCTTCTTCTTCTTGGCACCATAGGCATTATCTATGACTTTAAATTTTTGGTACATTTCTAGGATGAGTTTCCTACCTATCACACATTGTGGCAACCTAAAGGGTTCTCCCATAAACCCATGAAGTCCAATGAAATTAAATGGAGGATTTTTTTCCTCATCTGCACTAAATGTTCATGAGGTAATTTGTGCATAAGTTTTCGGGCCAAATCTTAGAGAGTAGGATTTAGGAAATAATTGGAAAATGTATAATAATATTCCATACTTGAGAGTACATGGGTCCATATTGTGATTTCCTTGACTAACCTTGATGCGTCCCAAATTTTTAGCCACAAATGCTTCCCAAAAAAATTAGGGTTTTGATGCAAGATCAAATGTACAAGAAAATAGGAATACCTAAACTTATACAAATGGTTGTATTCCTTTAGCTTCTATAGCATCCTTTCTACAATTGTCTTAGAAAAGTTGAATTGAAGATCTCCCCTTCCCTTTTTGAGCATGAAATCCAAGCCCATATAATATTCAAAAACATCATTATCCTAATCCATGCCATATATGAATGCAAGCATTGAGAAGATATATTGTAAATCTAAGTTAAATTCATTGTATGCCAAGGGGAAAATTGACCTTGTGTTGCTCCATTCACATTTTGTCTTAGCTCTATAAAAAACTATGGTGTTTCTTCTTATACCCAAGTGTTTTTCCATCACTATCCTTGAGAAAGCATGTACTAGAAGGCTAGAGGGGATACAAAACATATCTCTGATGGCTTTCGTAGTAATGATGACCTTCAACTTTTTTTGTTGATAACCCTAGTGCTTTTTTCCAACTTCTCCATGTATGCAACCTAAAATGGTCACCTAGACTTTGGGCCCCATTTATTTAATTTGTCAACATCAACTTTCTGAATCAATGATTGTCGCATTTTCAAATCAAATTTCTTAATCAATTCATAACTATTTCAAATGTTTCAATTTTCCCTAAGGTTTGAATGCTTCATTAATTTTATTTAATCGAAATAAATCCTTTTTAATAAATAAAATAATGTTATTTAATTGAAGTTAATATTACTTAAATAAAATGATGCTATTTAATTAAATCTATTTTTTAATTAAATAATTTTATTTTATTTTATTAATATTCATTTCTAAATTACATAATCTTATTTTATTTTATTAAAAGAGATATTATCATCTTAAATTAAATAAAATAAATGAAATATCCTCTCAAGAATATCCTGTGATGAAAAAAAAGGGAAACAAATCAGTTAAAAGGGAAATAAACTAAAAAAGAATTCCAATCAAGATTTGTTTCTATTTTTCTATTTATCCCACATTGCTTCTGAATTTGCCTTCAATTCTACTTTTGCCTATAAAATGAGCCTCTCATTCTCATTTCAAAAAGATCACGAATTTTTACATCGGACTTATGCTACAAATTTGAA
Source organism: Sequoia sempervirens (assembly GCA_007258455.2). NCBI lineage: Eukaryota > Viridiplantae > Streptophyta > Pinopsida > Cupressales > Cupressaceae > Sequoia > Sequoia sempervirens. The sequence goes on from VDFB02219528.1 coordinate 16,458, forward strand.
TTTTATCATTTGAGATTACATTAGTTTGATTATATAAGCATCTTATTTTTAGAGCATATAGTTTAATATTGCATTTTAGCTTAATCTTCATAGTAAATTAATTTGCAAAATAATTCATTTATGGCATTGCATGTAGATTAAGTTTCATTTCAATAAATTAGTTTGGTTTATTACATTTTACAGCCATTTAAATTAGTTTTCATTGTTGCATTGCAAGAACATGATTCATGGAGATTGGCATTCTTGCTTCTCCTCTTTGAATCTCTCGTTCCGAGATTGTATTTGCAGGGGTAACAGGGTTAATCTGAGGGCCACAACATCAATCTCTGCTCTTCTCGGATAGAGAGCTATGAATTGATTTGCAAGGACTCATTATTGAGTATCATTGCATGCAAGGATTCACAGAAGTATAACATATTTTCAGTTATACATTTTGGCGCCCACCGTTTTTAATTTTTAGTTTTTAATTTAATTTAGTTTTTAATTTAGTTTTTAAATTTCGTTTTTAATTTAGTTTAGTTTTTAATTTAGTTTTTAATTCAGTTTTAATTCAGTTTTTAATTTAGTTTTTAATTCAGTTTTTAATTTAGTTTTTAGTTTTTAATTTAGTTTTTAATTTTTAGTTTTTAGTGTAGTTTTTAATTTCGTTTTTAGTTTTGATTCATTAATCCAGCTTCCACTCAGTTGCAGGAAAAACGATTTCTGGGTTTTGTAGCCAGGGTCAAAATCCGATCTGGGTATCTTTCAGTTTTTTGATTTCTTTCACAGATCTGAAGAAAATAGCTGCACAAAAACCGTCGCGCGTCATTTTTTTCAGCTGGCTAAAGATTTAAAAAAATTATTTTTTCATCTTCTACTTGCTGGATTAAAAAACGATTTCTGGGTTTTATTTTTTGCTTCAAAAAATTTCTGGGTTTCTGTTTTTATCTACTCATTATAAACAGATTTTTCAGAAATCAAATTTGAAGATTTTTATGCATGTTTTTAATTAATTTTTTAATTTTTAGTTTTTAATTTAGTTTAGTTTTTAATTCTAATTTAGTTTTTAATCTTAATTTAGTTTAGTTTTTAGTTAGTTTGGTTTAGTCTTTAATTTAGATTTTTAAATTAGATTTTTTTAAGTTTCTAAAATTCAAATTAGATTTTTTTAAACTTTGTTAATTTAAAGTAGATTCTTTAACTTTGTTAATTTAAATTAGATTTTTTTTACTTTAGATTTTTTAACTTTATTAATTTAAATTAGAATTATTAATTTAGATTAGATTTTTTTAATTTTATTAATTTAGATTAGTTTGTTTTAAATTTTTAGTTTAGTATTAGATTAATTTAGTTTAATTTTAGTTTTGTTAACTAATTCTTCTTAGATTTAATTTTGACTAGATTAAATTAGACTTTTTAATTCTGGTTCTTCTCAATTCTTTTTTCACAGCATAACAGTTTCTGCAGGACGCCAGTCAGAGAACTTGAAACACACTAACGGTTTGATTGCAGGACGCATGACAAAGACTTGAAAACAAACACTTACGCTTGTCAAAGATTTTATTTAAAAAAAAAATAAATTGTGTTTGTTTTCTTGTTTTTCAATTCACATAGTCTAATTAGGGCTTCGTTAAAATTCTTAGGAGTTTCGATAGTGAGTAGGGAATTTGGCTCTTTGTTACATGGAGGTGATGACCATGGACAAATCCAGGCTCATGATGATCTTACTAATATGACGAACTCTTAGGGAGCAGAGCAAAGTAGTGAATCTTTAGTACTTTCACTCGTCGGGGGATTATGCTCTTCTCTCATTGAGAGAATCGAAGCCAAAAGCGTGTGGATTTGGTGAAGGGAAGTGAAACTAGCTCGATGATTAAGGTTGTTTAACATGTTTTGGAGTAAAGAGGCGGGCTAGAGTAGTATGCTCTGTGCTACTATTTTGGGAGAATCCCGGAAAATCGAGGAAACCGAATCCGACCCATGTCCGGTCATCACCTTTAGAG
>VDFB02219529.1:0-17681 GCA_007258455.2 Sequoia sempervirens
GAACTTGCTATTTTTAGCAGGTATGTCCCGGCAGCCGCTTCCCAGCAGTTCAGAATCACGAGCTGATTGCAGTGTTGCAGAAACGAAGGCAAACAGAGTTCATTTGGGATGCATGCAAAACAAATTAGGGTTTCAAGCTTCGGAGCCTAAAAATAGGCATCAAAAGTCAAAATCTTCAAAATCCGATGTAAACCACTGCGATCAGCGTTCTTCAGGCTATCTGCTGGTGAAATTTCAGGTCAAACGGAGCACTTACTATTTATAGTAAGTCAATTTGGAAACTGGCTAAAAATAGCAAATCAGGTGCATGCGTCAGCGTCAGCCAACAGGTCACGTGGTGAGGAGCACCTCATTAAAATTTCACGTCGATCAGAGCTTGGGAGCTATCAGAAACAAGAGGTTACTATTTATAGTAAACCACCTACAGAAACGTGCTAAAAATAGCAGGGTGATTAAAAATGGCAGTGTCGACAAGTCGATAAAATCATGAGGATGCTACGTTCAAAATTTCAAGTTGATCCGAGCTTCAGAAGTGCAAATTCAGAGGACTTACTATAAATAGCAGGGCACGTAAGCTGGCAAAGATGATAAAAATTTGTCTAAGTCTGGAGTTTCATCCAGCAGGCATAGGGAAATGCGCCCATCTCAGCTAGAGGCGTAGAATTTTTTTGAAAATGCGAGTTCATCCTTCACACAGGGCAAAATGCGCCCAAGGCAAGAAAGTCAAACGAAAGTCAAAGTTTTCATCCTGCAGGCATGAGGAAATGCGCCCAAAATGAAAGAGGGAAAAGTTGAAATTTTTTTCTAAGTATGAGAAATCCGCCTCACACATCAAAATGCTCCCATCCTCCTCAGGGGGTGAAATGCGCCCAGTTCACAGAGAAGTCAAAGCGGGGTCAAAGTTTTTCATCCTCTTCATGCATCAGAATGCACCCAAGGTAGGAGAGGGTCAACGAGGTCAAAGTTTTTATCCTCCTCAAGGGCTAAAATGCGCCCAAACTGGGCCATGTGAGGACAAAACATGGAAGGCGAAGAGTCACCCAAGAATGTTGGAAGAAGTTTCATCCTTCACACACATCAAAATGCGCCCAGGGTAAAGAAGAGTCAACAAGTCAAACAATTTCGTCCTTCACAAGCATGAAAATGCGCCCAAGGTAGGAGAGGGTCAACGAGGTCAAAGTTTTTATCCTCCTCAAGGGCTAAAATGCGCCCAAACTAGCCATGCGAGGACAAAAGATGGAAGGCGAAGAGTCATCCTCTTGCTAGGATCAAATGCGCCCATGTTTGGATTGTAAGTGGTAAATAAAAGTGGTAAATAAGGTGAAAATTTTACCAAGGCGTGGTGGATTCAGGGTGAAAGCTAGGCGTTATCCTCCATCATGTGTAGAATGCGCCCAAGATGGTGGGCCTTAGATAAATTTTGCTAGGCGTGATTTTCTCCAAGTATGTAAGGCGCCTAAGATGATTTTTTTTAATATTTTGAAGGCGTTGGAATTTCCCAAGTGTGATATGCGCCTATGGTGTTGAGAGTTAAAGGGTGATATGCGCCTGTGTTGAAGGGAGTTATGAGGTGTTAGAGATATTTTCTAAGGCGTTGAAATATTTCAAGGCGTTGAGAATAGAATGTCAAGTGTTATGCGCCTAGAGTGGTAAAGTGTTAAAAAAATTTCTAAGGCGTGAGATTTAAATTTTCTAAGGCGTTGGGCTTTTGAATAAATATTTTCTAAGTGTGAAGTGATATGGGGTGAAGTGAAGATGAAATGTGCAAGGCGTGCCGGGAATGAATAGAATTTTCTAAAATGAAGTTTAAAAAAAAATTCCTCTCCACTGGCAATCAAAATTTTTCTAAGGCAAGTTCTCAAAATGCAAGAGATGATTTAAATATTTTCTAAGGCAAAATTATTTTCCTTGGAAAATACGCTTAGAACTCAGATGATAAAATTTTCCGAAGGGTGAGCAACTTTTCTCAGTGATAAAATCAGAGACGATGATATTGCAAGATGATTCAAATCTTTCAAGAAGTCAGAGCAACACAGAGTGATCACAGGCGAAGAACGAGTTTAAACGATGGAAATAATATTTTCTAAGGTTCAAAATTCGAAAAATTAAATGAACCCGTTCGTTGGGTACCCATGAATTCGAGGCGTTCTGGAGAAAATTTGCTTCTGGGTACTGAACATTTGCAATGATGAATGGATTTCCAAGTCTTCTGAGCTTCGCCGACACTCTTTCAGTGAGGAATTTAATCAGTGCTCGAATTGTGAATTTTCCTAAGGGAAAATTTTAAATTTTCTAAGGCAAATTTGAATAAAATGTGCTTTCAAGATGAATTTTCTTCGAACGATGAATCTGAAGTCAGTTGCCTAGATAATTTTGATTAAATTCTTCGAAGATGAATTTTCCAGAGCAGATGATGAAGTTAAAAATTCGAATTCAAGTGACAGAGCTCCGGCTGGTGAATTAAAAAATGATGAATTAAATTAAATTTTCGAAAAGGAATTCAAAAACGCCAGTCAAAGTCAAGTTTCTAGAAGAATAATATTCCCGACGACTGGAGACAAGTGTCAGAAACACCAGAGAGGGAAAAATTCGAATTCTTGAAGTGGAGTAGTGGAGTTTAATGGCACTGGCTAAAATTAACTTCTTCTAGAATTCGAGTTTTGGCTATAAAATGAAGATGTTTTTCACTTGTTTTCACAGCTGGAAGTCGAATTTGCTCTGAGAGTGAGACATTGCAGTGAGTTGCTGAAGCTTGAGAGAATTCAAAATTTTGCTGAGTCTGAGTGAGTTGCTGAAGTTTGAATTTTGCTGAGAAATTGAGTTTGCTGAGGAGGCGCACTTGAGAGTTGATTAAATTTGTTGCTGGGAGAAGTACGCCTTAAGTTGCTGAGAAGTACTTGCTGAAGTAGAAGAGGTACGGCCTTGCTAGTGTTGAGGCTGAAATTTGATTTGTTAAGTAAGTTGAAGTTGCCATTTGAGGGATGCCTTGAAGCAAAGAATTAGTTGAGAACTTAGAAGTGCGAACTTGCTAGTTTGCTGTTTGCTGATTGCTGATACAAAGTCATTCAAATTGCTGATTGAGGATTGTGAAGTACAGTCATTAGAGTTCACTTAGAAATCTGTTCTAAGTGTCGGAGTTCGAATATATTCAAGAGAAGAAGCTGAGGTTTGCAAACACGAGAGTTATTGCAGCTTCTGGAATTCGACTGCAGTCCCTATCATGCCTTATTTTATTAAATTTAATTGCTGATGAATGATTGTTATGTTGCAGATGGCTGAAGCGAGGACAACTGGAAAGGACAATGGTGCCTCAAGACAGGCTATGATCAAGAAGCTGAGCAAAACGTTCATGCCAGAGTCGAAGTTCATTTCAAAGTTGGGCAAGTTGACAGACACCAATCTGGGCTCCGTCAACCTGGACACCTTCAAGAACAGGCTGTTTGGAATTGGAACTCATCGGGCTTCGGCTACTTCGCACAACATCGTCCGAAGTGGATTATATGCAGCTGCTGGTTTCCCGCCAGCCATTCAGTGCTCAGAGCTTATAATGGAGTGCGCCAACTGCTATGAGAAGGAACACCGGTCGATCATGTCACCAGATGGCCAAGTGCTCGCCAATCTTACTCCGGCCGCCATTGGTGAAGCTTTCGGGATCCCGGTGCACAGGAATATGATTTACAAGTCCAGGGAACGAGCGGAACGGATGTACGCTTCTGCTTTCGAGAGATGCATGGATACAATTAACACCCACTGGATGAGCACTCCAAAGCCATCTCGTGCGAAATTGCCAAAACAGATCATAGCGGAGGACCTGAAACAAGAGTACTGTGATCTTATCATGATGCTGAGCAGAGTTGGTGGTTGCCCACAGTCTTATATTTTCGAGCCTTGGATGTTTTATTACATCAACCTGGTGCTAGAGGGCAAGGATTATGTCAATTGGGCTGAGATGATCAGCGATAATATACATGAGCAGCTCCTGAGCCTGAGGAGGACTAAAACGTTTTACATGAGCTCCTATCTTGTTTACATGTTGGCACGAATGACGAGGTACAGGGGGATTTCTTACAAAGAGCCTGTTGGATGCGGCTCTCATCAGTTCAAAATCCATGAGGCGTGTACACAGTTGCACCTGTCAAGTACAACCCACTACAAACGTGTCAACGATTCATTCACCATGTATATCACGAGGCTGCTTCAGGAGCGGTTACACCACAGAATCTCTAGGGATGCCCAAGAGCTGATCGAAAGGTATGGGTGCTGGTTTATACAGCTTCCAAGATTTTCATACATTAGGCTGCAAGGATTTTCTTCATACCCGTATAGGCTGCCTAAGTACCCAACAGATAGAATAATAATGCTAGAGATATCCAGACAGTTGCTTGCCTTTGGTAAAGTCGAGGAAGAAGAGAGAAAGGAGGATAGAGTTCCAATTGTGATGGGCCTTTCCGGATGAGGGTGTCGCCGATCTGACTGACTAGGAGTGAGCTTGATTTTATCACTTCTCATATCGCCTGGCCAGGCAACACTACGACCAGCACCATGACATCCAGTGGGTTTTGTATGCGTGGGGGTTCAAACATAAGGCCACCATTGAGGATTATTAGGCTGATCAGTTGATGGTTGATAAAGGAGAGAATGTTCTCTAGGTTGCCGATTACTCTGATCAGGGAGTGTGAGGTAGTTCCGGTTCCGGACCAGGTCAATGAGGACATGGATGTTGTTCATCCAGACTATGCAGCTGTTCGGGATACTCCACTTCCGCCTATAGATTGGTCAGAGCCCGAGGTTGCAGATTTAGATACTCTTTCCATCCCGGTTATGACATACACCAGGGCCTGGGTTGATAGGCGAGTAAGCAGATTGAAGAGTAGGTCAATTGCCTTGGGTTACAACTTGATGGGAGATCGGGGCCGCCCACCGCAGGGAAGAAAGCAGTTACGGGGTCGAGTCGAGGAAAAGAAAGAAATAGTTAAAGTGAAGAACCTCCACGAGGAGTCACGATTGGCGATTACCGCGGGGTGCGTTTCTCCAGAAGCATCACGAGGGAAGGTGTCTTTATTACCATTTGTCGAGGAGAGTTTACGATGAATCCAGTCACCGGTGATCACGGGATGATATCAGCCTCCACGGAGGAGTCAGTGTGAGTACATTACTTACTGTCGAATCGGTAAGTATGATGATGAGGGACTGTCTTGACCCTCGGTTCAGCGAGAGGAGTTAAGTGACCGCGGAAACGATGGCGATGATGATGATATAGTGTCAGGTGACACTCAGCCACTCGAGGACAATGAGCCTCGCCGGAATGAGGAAGAAGTGGAACAGGTTAGAGAAGTCGAGGCACAGGAGCAGCGGCCTTTCGATATACTATACGAGGTGCCTGATTGGCTTAGAGACAGAATGCGAAGAAGCCCGAGCGAGGAAATTGATCCAGCGGTTGAGATGGAAGAGTTTTTGAACCGGATCAGTGCTCCTCCACCGAAGAAGAAGGCAAGAAAATTTTCGAAGATCTCCACAGATGAGGATGGCTCTCGTACTCTTCACGTTGCTGTCCCACGAGTCGAGTGTGACCGGAATGAAGCAGTTCCTGAGAATTATGTGGTCACCACTTTGGATTTGGGACGCCCTACTGGTGCTCAGATTGTTGAGGAGTGTGATAACTCCTTCCTCGCCCTCAAGGATAGGTTGTTCAAGAAAGAAGGAAAATATAAGAAGTTGAAACGAGAACACAAGGCGTTAATTGGATATGTTCAGCGGTTGTCTCGTTCCCGAGGGCAGGATGTACCAGTGATAGAGCCCAGCCTCCAGTGAGATGTTTCTAGAAGTCCGATCAACGGCTTAGTAGAGTTGGGAGGAGGATGGCGCGAGGCCGGAATAAATGGAGTCCGCGGGGAGTTAATGAGACAGAGAAATTTATGGACCTATCTTTTGCTTTTCAGCCTCTACTATTTTGACACGGATGGATGCGGTGGATCATGCTTGGGGCGATGCCTCTATCTATCAGAGTAGGGTGATCCAGCGTCTTGAGGTGTTGAGGCATGTGCCATTGCAGTTGCTGATTGATGGAGGTGTCATTCAGGCGAATGGCCGATATGATTTCTCTCGGTGGTATTCTTCGGCTATCACAGGGCGTGGCTTCTTCGATGCAGCACAGGCGGATTCAGCCAGGATACATAAGGCTATGGCCAATATTATAGATGGAGTTCAGAATACTTTCGGGGCCATATTTGCTAGGCGGAATTTGAATCGGATAAGTTAATTTTTGATAATTTGAGGGTTTCTTTGGTTCCCTTCTTGAGATGTTAAGACCTTTATGCCAAGGGATAATTTGAGAATCTTGCTACATTCTCACTTTGATCGAATTACGCGGGACTCCTTAGCTGCTTGGAGAAAGTCTTGTACAAGGCATGAGCATTCAGTCACGGTGTTAGAGTTTCAGTTAGATTGTGTTCCACCGATTTTAGTTCAGGAGGTTGAGGCCGTACTTAGCAGATTTGTTGAGTTGGCAGTTAGAAGGCCAATGGGAACACTATTGGGCGAAGACGATCTTCTAGAGGCGAATATGGAGCATTTATTGCATTTGCTATTTTGGGAGTGAGTGGGAATCTTTGATTCATTTAATGTACCACTCCTAATGCATGATTTTAGGAGTTAGAAATTGCTGAATGCAGCCCTCTATTGATTATAACCCTATGGCCGTCCTTTGGAATTTGGGCCTAGCTATAAAAGGGAGTCCCCTCATTTGTATCGAGATCAGATTAGAAAGTTAGAATCGAGTAGACATTGAAGGAGAGCATTAGAGCTAGATAGTGTAGCATTGTAGAGCATTTTGCATCATTTGGAAGAAAGTTTTCCCTTTGAAAACTTGAGAAGTGTTATTGTAACACATTTTATGATAATAGATCTTTTCATTGATGATGGAATTCGTCTTGTCATGAAATGCTATGGAACCTTCTTCCTTCATTATCAGTAGCTTAAATTCATGCAAGTAGCTTACATTGGTGTGTGTGGTGTTTTATTGAGATAACCGCTATTCCATACCACTAGCGGCTTGTTGATGATAAGTCCATATGTGTGGTCAAGCGGACATTATCTTGTGTTTAACCGGTTGTAGTTTACATACTTATATGCGTTGATTACGATGGTGTATGTATGTTAAAGCTATAGCGAATACCTTTGCTATCCCCTTTAAAGATTGCAGATTTCTTGAGGTACCTTCAGGCGGAGGCTAGGTGAAATCCGGTTGAAGTCTATTGAAATGAAGCTCCACATACCCTGCAATTAGAATAGGATATAAATTTCTTAGCCCCCTTTCCCCCTTTACTTTCCGCACTTTCTGATTAGTTTTAGGAAAGAGACCACATTGCCCAATCATGCACGTAAGAATCCCCTTCAAATTACATATTAGTTGCTAACTGTGAGAAGTCTGAACAATTACGTAAGTCCCCTCGTAAGAACACAGCAAAACACATCAACCAAACTGGGTCTATTCGCACTAAAGGAACCTTGGAGTTGAACATGCGAACTTTCTCGCAATCTTAGCGCATGGAATACTTTGATCAAGAGAGAACGGAGTAGCCCCAAAACTATTTTGTTCTGCTGTTTGGTATGGTCACAAAAACCTCATCAACAATACCGGGAGCTGGGGTGACTTGATTTGCGCACTGCCTGTCTCATCGCGTAGCTAGGACCTACTAGAGATGTCTCTGGAGGCGATGAAGCAAGAAAACTGCTTGTAAGACCTCAAAGAGAAGGGTGCCTTTCCCAAGATGAAATATACGACCAGACAGCCATTTTCCAAGCTGTTTTCGTTTTTCAATAATCTGCAAAGACCTCACACGTACGAGCGTTTTCCAAATCCCGGAGGTTGACGGCTGGGCTCGTTGGATAGTTGGAGTGATTGCGCACAAGTCCCGTGAAGACTTTGAAAGCTAATAACTTCATCTGACAAGCCTAAAGGCTAGGCGCCCCTGGCCTACAGAGGGTACAGTGTATGTTTCATGTTTCTTCACCCTCTGATTCACATGCCTGGTAGAATCTCTTCCACGATCTCTCATTCGTCTTAGGGGTCATCTTGGAGGGCGCCCCTGGGCTACAGGGGTGCAGTTTTACCATTTGAGAACTTTCTATGATGTGAAGTCTTCTCGTAACCTTATCTTCTAACCCTGACTGCCGGAGCTCTGGGTTTCGGATGTCTGCATTTGATAGCTCGTCGGATAGCTAGACTAGTCGTGAAGAGATTAAATGCATCAACAAGCAGGAATGCCAGAATTTAGACCTCCTTTAAGAAGGGCGCCCCTGGGCTACAGGGGCGCAAAAGTTGTGAACTGACAACTTTTTGCAATCTGCAGTCCCCTATACCTCAGCTTCTGATGTCAGTTGCCGGGGTTGTAGACCTCGGATAACCTCGCAAGATAGCTTGACTAATAACTGGGCTAATTGTGAAGAGATTGACTGCATTTACTAGCACATGCAATAAGATCTGAACCTTCAAAGAGAAGGGTGCCCCTAAGCTACAGGGGCGCAAATTTTCTTTTGTCTGAGAAATCTTCATAAATTTGATCACTGAAATCTTCGTCTTGGCCACTGAAATGACCATGCAAAGGTATAATCTTGTCATGAAATGCTCCTCCACAATGAAATGCCTCATTCTGAGTCCCCGATTCAGGTTCTGATCAACAAATACTACTTTTGACTGACACAATACTGACCAAAGTCCATGCTTGATATTGCCCAAAAACTGTATTTTACATCATTCTAGCAGGGTTTAAACTCTTTTAAGCAAAATGCCTTGATGAAGCAAAAAATTTGGTTTGGGTACAACAATGTGATAGCTGGTTTATTATCTCATCATCACCATTGCAGCAGCTGGTTTATTGTTGCAATCACGTTTGGGAGAAATCTACTTACAGCAGCTGAGGTATTGTTGTAAACATCACTTTATTGGAGGAAGGAAACTTGCTGATTCGATTTACACCAATTTAATGGTCCTCGACCAAATTGATTAAGGAAGGATTGACATATCTTGTGGAACATATTTTTAGTTGGCACCACTTGGAAATGATTTGGAAAGAAAATTTATTTGTTGTGATTCATTGGAGGAGAGGACTATCTTCAGTCATTGGCTAAATCGAATATTTGAAGCTTGAAAATCATTCACATTCAGCATTTGTATTTTGATTGTTAAGTTGTGGTTCTTAGCCAAGAATAATCTGCAGCTATTAAGGGGTTGATGCTACAGAAAATCGTGGGCATATAAGACAAGAATATTTGGAGACATGACTGATTTTGGAAGAAGACAAACGGTGTTAGGAAGTCAAATTGCATTTGAGGAATTCAACATCTGCAAGGGATGTGTTCTCTAAGATGATCGATTAAATTGAAGGTGTCAGATCGAATTTATTGAAGATAATTTCCAGCAGTCGCCAACTAGTTAAGACAAATCGGGCCTTCAAAAGGTGGAATAAGACAAACTATGGAGCCGCCAGAAATTATTTGAAGAAAAAGACAAATAAGGAAATATATTTCGAATGTTGCCTGAATGCTTGGTTAAATGCGAGTTAAAGTCATGGAACTAAAGGAGCCGCAATTTCTAAGCTTCAGATAAGAAAAACTAGAGAATGGGACATTGAGAAATAGAATCGTGCCAACATATTCAAATTCTTCTTGTTGTAAGAAAGTCATATAGTAAACGCTGGAAAATTTGGTGAAGAAGACAAAAATTGTGGAATCCATTTGGAGCTGGCAATAACTCTAGAAGTCATTCCTAGTAGCAAAAGAAAACAATGTAATACAGCTGCTTATTATCTGCTGTAAAGAACCAACTCATGCTGGGCAGAGTGGCGCAGCCAAGTAGATGACTATTGAGGAGCATCAAGTGAGCATCGTTCCAGGTTCTTTTCTACAATTATCATCATTTGCATATTGTAGTTGCATATACAAGTTGCTGGTCTACAGTCATAGAATTCACTGATGATACAGTAGAATGTAGATTTGAAATTTGCATTGTCTTTTACCATTTTGTAGAAGTTGGCCTCAAGTTGTAATCACTGTAATAAGCAATCTTTCTGTATTTTCTTAAGCCTTTGTGTTGGGCAGTCTGTTGTAACCAGCATTTTGTAGCTTCATGACATATGAGAAATTATACAAACTTGCATTGTAGTTAGACTGAAGAATGAACAAGCAATAATAAGGAGTTGGATATTGTCTTCAAAGTGTTTGTAAAAATGTCTCCTTGCTGTAGCTGAACATTGTATTTTTTTTTAGTCATATGATTGCATTAGAAAATCAGAAAACATATTGTATTGTATCTCTCTTATCTTTTGAGCCATTAACAAGTTTTAGATAAAGCCTTTATGCACTTGACATCATTGATTGCATCAAAAATACAAAGGAGAACAACATCCATCAGTTACAAGACAAGTGTTTAACAAAATGTCCAAGTGTTGAAATTGAAAAATTAGAGCAGAATCAGCTAGGGACATTACATTTATATTTAATTAATTTAATAATAAAGTGACTTAAAATAAAATAAAAAATTATAAAAGTCACTTGAGGAATAAAATAATATTATTTGTAAAAGCTTCTTAGAAAGTCATCGGGAAATCTTTATAAGGAGTAGTTGGTTTAGCATTTGGGCATGCTTGATTTGGAATTCATTTCTCATTACCAGTTTGGTAAGAAAGCTGAATGTTTTTATTTGCTCGAGGGTTTGAAGACTCTAGAGTACCAGGTTCGGTTGTGAAAGATCAACCCTAGCTGGAGTTGTGGAGGAATCCATCCAAGGTTTCTAGAGGTGTTTCATTGCAGAATTCTAACAGATGCAATAGCTGATGTATTATTGCCCTAGTTGGATTGATGCAGTAGCTGGTTTATTACTGCATCTTTGAGAGGTTTGCATAACTGTAGCAACTGAGATATTGTTGCAGTTGGTTTGATTATTCCATTTGCAACTGCTGTTGTATTGTTTCACTTGAGGTGTTTTCTATCTTACTCAATATTTCCAAATTTAATGGTCATTGACCAAAATTTGCAGGGGATTCGATAATCTAATTTGAAAATAAATAACTTGCAAATTATTATTGAATATGTTGTACCCAAACCAAATTTTTTGCTTCATTAAGTCATTTTGCTTAAAAGAGTCTAAACCTTGTTAGAATGATGTCAAAATACAGTTTTTGGGCAAATCAAGTATGGGTTTTGGTCAGTGTCATGTCAGTCGTCAATAGCAATTGGTTAGTACCTGGAGGTCAGAACCTGAACTTGGGACTCAAGGCAGGACATATCATGACAAAGTTATACTCCTACAAGGTCGTTTCAGTGGCCAGAATAGTGTTTATGGAGGCAAAAACAGATAAAGACATTTTGCAGAAAGCAGATCTGCGCCCCTGTAGCCCAGGGGTACCCTTCTTTTTGAAGGCTTAGATTCAGTTGCATGTGCCTACAAATACATTCAATCTCTTCAGAATTAGTCCAACTTTCCGACGAGCTATCAAGCGAGGTCACCTGAAGTGCAGAACTCCAGTAATTGAAGTCAGAAGCTGAAGGTACGAGGAGGTTGCATGTCACACAGGCTGTTAAATGTTCAGTTTCTGCACCCCTGTAGCCTAGGGGCGCCCTTGAATTTGGCCCTTCAGAGGATTGAATTTGTAGTTTCCGTCTTCCAAAGATATTTTTTAATCCAGTTTAGCTCCGCAACACATCAGTTCGTGAGATGATCCGACATTCTGAGAGATCGTGGCAAAGATTCTATCGAGCATGTAAAACAAAGGGTGGAAAAATGTAGAAATACACACCTATACCTCTGTAGGCTAGGGGCGCCTAGCCTTTAGGCCTGTCAGATGGGGTTTTTTGCAGTTACAGTCTTCACAAGACTTGTAAGGAATTACTCTAGCTATCCAACGAGCCCAGCCATCAACCTCCGGGATTTGTCAAACGCCCGTACGTGAGAGGTCAGTGTAGAGTGCTGAAGAAATCAAATAACCAGAAAAATGTCTATGGAAAATACACATCCCCTTGGAAAAGGCGCCCTTCTTTTTAAGGTCTTAGAAGCAATTTTCTTGCTTCATCACCTCCAAAGACATCTCTTGTAAGTTGTTCTAGCTATGCAGAGAGACTGACGATGCGCAAATCAGAGCACTCCAGCTCCCGGTGTTAGGGGTCAAAGTATGGCGTCTGGATGAAAGTTACACTTTTGTCAAATTAGTGATTGCACCTTCACAAGCTAGGGGCGCCCTTGCTTTTGGGGTTCCTAATGCAACTTTTAGATGCCTTACATACAGTTGTTGGATGTGGAATTCTTCCAGTCACGCAATGAACCTATCATCCAGTCAGCAGGGTTCATTGTTCACCGGCAGCAGCAATTTGAAGCGTCATATGGAAAAACGGAGAAATGACCCGAGTCTGGAGACCTTGCATCAATTTAATCAAAGGCACCTAATTTTTTGAGGTGTCAAATGTTGATTTTAGCAGTTGCAGCTTCCAGTAGACATTTCATCTTTGCTCTGCAGGCTTCGCAATGGATATCTCAGCTCAGTCATAGCCTCACTCAGTCACCCAGAAATCAGAGCTCAACAAGGGCAACTATAACTTTCAGTGAGCTATAAAGTAGGAAGTTAGTGAAAAATCTCATAACTTTTGCAAATGGACGCTTGGAGAGTTAATTTTTGACTTTCCGGAATTAGTATGCAGAGATTGTTGCTAATTTATTAAAAATAATATTAAATTCGACTTTTTGCATGCAAGTATCAAAATGGGCTATTTTCTTCAATAATTTATTATTGGCGCCCTTTGTAATTTTAAATTGCAAATTCGCATGTAAAGGAAGATTGAATATTTTAATATTATTTTATTTCCGGGACTTCGAGTTAGACTTAGTTGAACTGGAGGGGGTCCAATCAGACAACTTTATTCAAAGTTAGGGTTTTAAATCTTGCAGTCATGCTTTTATGGTGCGATTTTATTCTATTTATTCAAGCATGGCGTCCACTTTAATTCATCCAGCTTAATAGAGGCAAATTTCCTTCAAAGTTAGGCGAATTTTATTAGTAGACAATTTGTGAAGACATCAAAAACATTCTTTTGCAGGTACAAGTCCAGATTCATCAGCAAATTCAAGATAAATTGGCGATTTTAGCAGAAGAAAAAGCATCAAAACCTCAATCTTCTGTCTCAAATTCTTCCATTTCTCGTCTTGGATTGGAAACTTTTGACAAAAGAAATCATCTGGGTTGGTTCAGAATAGCTTCCTCGAGAAAACCCATGTGCTAAAAATTTTCAAGAAAATTTACTCCAGAGCATCAGTTCTCGAAGCTTTGATTTTCTTAACTGAATTTCCTTTGCATGGTTGAGTAGAAGTCAAATTTTCACAAATCTGACATTCTGGGTTGTCTTAGAATCTTTTTCTGGAAAAACCCATATCTCAGAATTTTTTGTGAAAATTGCCCTTTGATAGGCTATTTTTAGCTTTCCAGAAAAGTTGTCAGATTATAGCCGTGTTCACAGTCAACAGGCGAATTTTTCAGAATGTAGTACACTCAGCTCAAATTCAAGACCAAGTCAGTCTTGACTCATGACTTCATCGGGACGGTTGACACGAATCTACATAAGGTGCTTCCAGAAGCAATCTTGGATCCAATCAAGACAAAAGATTCGATACTTCAAAACATTCAACAATCCGGGTTGCTTGAGGCCGCTTCTATCCCTATCTTAGTTCATTGTGTAGAGTTTGTAATGTCTTGTGTTAAGAATTACAATTCTGTTACTCGCGAAATACAGTCAGTAGATGGACGAGTGATCTGTAGTCTCAAGCCCTTGGATATTGAGAGATGTTTTGGTATTCCTCAACATCCGAGCAGTCTAGTCATTTCCATGGAGCAGTGTGAGGGAGCATTCAATGCTGATATGGACAATTGTCAGAGTAAGATGGCAGAGAGATGGTTAAAACAGAAAAAGAACAAGTTGCCAAGCAATGTGGGTCGTGGTGAATACAAAGAGGAATATGCGATTTTGATTACACTTCTCAATCACGTCTCAGGTCATGCAAATGCAAACAAATTCCAGCCCTGGATGTATTATATCATTGGTCAAATCATCTCCGGGCGAGAGCATTATGACTGGGCATCCTTTATCAGCGATGTCCTCCATGAGCAAATCACCAGTTTTCTAGTTGCACACTAGTTTCACATATGTTCCTACCTCGTATACTTGATCGCTTATCAGGGTTAGTTTAGAGGGTTGAACATGGTGGGCATACTCAGTGTTCAGAAAGTCTACCACTACTATGACCAACTTGAGTTCACAAAGGATGAACGACATTTCAAGCGTGTGCATGAGGCTTTCTTGACGTACACAGTGAGGAACTTAGACTGGGAGTTGCATGTTCGTATCTCAATGGTTGCTAGAGCAATGATGGTAGATTGGGTGGACTGGTTCATTCAGTTCCCTACATACACCTACATCCGTGTCTACGGATACACAGGAAATCCAACCATGCTTCCACGCTATCCTTCGGATAGGATAGTCTTCATGGAATTCCTGAGGCAACTGTATGATGTTCATCGAAATTTGCGCCATAAGCATAAACAAGCTGCCAACTTTCCCATGCAGTTCAAAATCTATTGGTGCAGGACAGCAGTTGATGCTAAAGCTGCAGGACAAGAATTAGAAAGGTTTCATCTCAAGTGCCTTGTCGATGCACACACCTATGATCCTTGGGGTCATTATTCAACACGCCTTGGTGTTTGCTCTTACCATAAGCCTACGATGGAGGACTATTGGGCGAACTGCGAGGATGACTTTGAGGTGTGCAGAAGCAGCTACATCAGATTCTCTCTCTCACAGATTTTTGTAATCTTGGCAGAAGATGTGGGAGGTTTATCAGATGATGAGGGAGATACACTTCCTCAGTTTTTCAGAGAGCAGGTTGATACACAACCACTGCCGACTGTTGATTGGTTCGCCAAAGAATACACATCAGTAAAGGAGAGGTCGAGTAGAGTTATTCAAAACAGTATACTTTACCTTGAAAGCAAGAAGACCAGGAGGGTAGTCGTGCCTAGAACAGAGCCGCCATTGGTGGATACTTCACTATCTTCCTCGTCTAACCCTAAACAAAAGAAAAGGAGTAACCCTCCTAAGAAGAATAAAGTCCCTAGCAGTTCGAAAGGGAAGGCACTCGCCATTGAAACACACGAGGTGCTAGTCAGAGTGCCAGTTCAGAGTTTGCCAGAGCCTGAGGTTTAGCCACACATTCCATCACCAACACTAGAGCAGTCTCCAATTCCAATTCACATTGAATTGGATTTGGACTCGCCACCTCGCAGTAACACCTCTACACGTTCACTCTCGTCAAAGCCTCTCATTGCTAGTATAAATCCTTCTAATGGGATTAGTTGAGACTCATCTTGGCTCAAGAATCAATTGGGAAGGAAGAGGAGGAAGCCATCCTACGTCCTTGATCATTCTGATTCTGATCATGTCTACCAGGATGCGCCAGACAAGAGGATCAAGAAACAGGTCCATGTAGAGAGAAATGCTGACATGAAGATCGTCATAGAGACCGCTACACCTCCAAAGGGGAAGAGTCTGAACGAGATTGAAATTCAGGACTTCGAGGCGATCACAGTCAACCTTGGTAGAAGTACCTGCCAGACAGAGGTTGATCTCCTATAGGTTGTCACAGTTAGCGCAAGGGATAGAATAATAAAGGACGGAGAAGACAAGGCAGCCCTCAAGGCTGAAATCCAGTAGCTTCGTCAATTCATTTCTAGCCTTGTACACAAGACAAAAAATGTCACCACTACACTCCCGCCGATGCTAGAGCCACCAGTAGAATAGGGCCAGCTTAATCACCTGGTTGCATATGGCAAGCATTTGGAGGATTGGGAGGAGGAGTTCGTTACTAGAGGTTGCTTTGTGCTTGTAGAGTTATATCAGCTACGGTACAATGCACGCGAACTCCGTCTACGTCTCCAAGATGAGGAGCGAGACTTAGCGATTGGCAGACCCCGAGATGAGATTATGATTGCTCACTTGAGGATGGCATATGAATCAGTCACAGATGCAAAAGATAAAGATGCTAGCTACACTTGGAGGACACAGTTGATCTTCAAGGCGAAGATAGAGGAGACAATGGCATCAGAGTTGGCTGAGAGTAGAGAGCAAATCACTAGTGCACTCCGGTATGTGAGAACTCTTGTGTCTCGCATACCATACCGGTATCAGCTTGAGGGTGGTGCGTATGTTGAGCTTGCTGACGTATAGTCAGAGCTCCAGGCACTCATTCATAGTATTTTTCAGTGGGGAGACCGTTGGCTGTAAGATGAATCAACTTACAATCATGTCAATGTTGTTTGATGAGGCAACCAGGAGCAGAGGTGAACTTCAATGTCAGATCATAGGCAGTGAGGACATGCTGCATAGACACAGTATACTTCGGCAGAGTATTAGTGCTCTAGATGGTGACGCAGTCAACAACCTCGTGGAGGGGTTGGTTGCTCGAGATCACGGCCTGTAGACTTCAGTTCCCACCTTTCAGGATAGATATAAGACACAGCTGTTAACTCGACGCTTCTTTTCGAGTTAACTTGTTCCACATCTCATTGCATGTCTATCTTGGAATTATCTATGTACACTTAGAGTTTCATTTAGGGTTTTTATTAACTGATGGTAGTGTTCCAGTTAACTTGCTTTCAATAAGGACGTGCATGCTTGCACATTGTCCGTTTAGATTAGATGTACCGGTTAACTGATGGTAGCTTTCCAGTTAACTGTATAGTTTGCTTTATTAGGGTTTAGCAATAAATCTTGCATGCATTGCAAGACTGTAGTTGACTCAAGGTGATTTTAGGGTTCCCTACACCTTTCGATGTCTATAAATAAGAGCTTTCAGCTCATTTGTAAATAACTTTTGCACGCGATAGTAATATATGTTGAGCCAGATTTGCCTGTAATATTGCTATTCTGTATCTGTTCACTTTGGTTGGATGATCATTGTTTCATGTTCTTGTGTTTATAAGCTTTTTTTTCATATCTACACCTCGGATAGATGTCGTCACTTCCTTGGGAATTTAGAATTAAGGCTTATCGTTTGTTGTTATTGTGTTAATGAGCTTTGTTTCATGTCTACTCCTCGGATAGGTGCCGTCAACTCCTTGGGAATTTAGAAGTAGAGTTCATCGTTTGATGTCGTTGCGAATAACCTTTCTTTCAGCCTACGCCTCAGATAGATGTCATCACCTCCTTGGAAATCCTGTCTTAGAGGTTATCGTATAAATCATTCCCGCTCCGTTTCCTCATGCTCTGATTTCTTGAAGGGATTGGATAGTATAAGCTAGTTAGTTTTGAGTTGTAGTTAAGACTTGCGAAATTAGAAAATCCTTGGGTTTTAGATTTATATTGCAAATTTTGTTAAGATCACTTTCAGTTTTGGAGGTTCATTTATAGGTCATTAGAAAATCGATTTGGTGATAACGATTTCGTTCTTGGATCTCTTTGTTGGGAAGAATCATGGGCTAGCATAGTCGATAAGGCGAATTAATAGATGCAGGAGGTTGATGGCTTCAAAGTGATGGTTGCAAATGGGTTTTCCATTACATGCACTAGGATGATTCCTTACCTCAGCCTTCAATTGGGTAACTATGAAGTCAAGGATGACTTCTATGTGGTTAGCATTGGAGATA